>LNAC01000794.1:0-10230 GCA_002007465.1 Ailurus styani | reverse complement strand
TCTTCTTTATCCATTCATCTGTTGATGGACATCTAGGTTCTTTCCATAGTTTGGCTATTGTGGACATTGCTGCTATAAACATTCGGGTGCACGTGCCCCTGAGGAACACTACCTTTGTGTCTTTAGGATAAATACCCAGTAGTGCGATTGCTGGGTCGTAGGGTAGCTCCATTTTCAACTTTTTGAGGAATCTCCATACTGTTTTCCAGAGTGGCTGCACCAGTTTGCATTCCCACCAACAGTGTAGGAGGGTTCCCCTTTCTCCGCAACCTCGCCAACATCTGTCATTTCCTGACTTGTTGATTTTAGCCATTCTGACTGGTGTAAGGTGGTATCTCGCTGTGGTTTTAATTTGTATTTCTCTGATGCCGAGTGATGTTGAGCACTTTCTCATGTGTCTGTTGGCCATTTGGATGTCTTCTTTGGAGAAATGTCTGTTCATGTCTTCTGCCCATTTCTTGACTGGGTTATTTGTTTTATGGGTGTTGAGTTTGAGAAGCTCTTTATAGATTTTGGATACTAGCCCTTTATCTGATATGTCATTTGCAAATATCTTCTCCCAAGGAATGGGTTTTTAAAAATTATTTTCACCAGGCAGACACTGAAGGCAATCATTAAGAGACTGGTATGCAGGCAACACTTTGATTCCAAATGTCGCAGTGAGGACTGAGAGAAAATTTACCTCTCATAGGGAAAATAAAGTGGAGGGTTAAATCTCTTGCAGAATCCAAAATATTCCCAAAGTTTGAAAACTACTATTTAATTACAAGCAGTACTGTTTGAGCACTAACTCACTAATCAAGGATACCCTAATTTTGGTCATTGAGACTGACACAAACTTGGCGGAGTAAGAACAATATTTAAAGGCAAACTTAAATAGCGGTGACAGGTGGTTGACTGATGACATCTACTTTGCCATAGTGGTCAGTGGCCAGAAAGTATTTCTTGAATGTATATGAGACTTTCACTATAACATTTTTGAGCTTCCACGTTACCTATCACAAGGCTGTCTCCTTTTATCACTGCCTGCTCACAACCATGTTCCCCAAACTGTATGCCAAGACACCCTGTGGTACTGCTGTGAGCTCTCAGACGTGCCCTGAAATATTCGATATGTTTAAGAGTAACACAGCAACCCTGCACAAACAAGCTGAAGTAGTTCACAGTCTCAACATTAGATAGCACTATATACCTTTTAATTATGTCGATATTTTTGTGAAGCTGGGTTTATGATTGCCATGGTAAAAAGCAAACACCACACGGAAATCAACGTGAAAAAAGAAATATGAATAGTAGTGTTGACTTTGAGTCCCAGTTTTGTGCAATCCAAGATGTGCAATGCCCAAAACCAGCATACATCTAATTAATAAGTTGATCTTGCTTATTTAAGAATGAGATAGAAATATCATTCTGGGGGCCCCTGGGTATCTCAGTCATAAAGTATCTGCCTTCAGCTCAGGTCATGATTCCAGGGTCGTGGGATCGAGTCCCACAATGGGCTCCCTGCTCAGCAGGGAGCCTCCTTCTCCCTTTCCCGCTCCCCCTGCCGTGTTCCCTCTCTTGCTGTGTTTCTCTCTGTCAAATAAATAAATAAAAATCTTTAAAGAAAAAAAAGAAATATCATTCTGTCAATATACAGGTATCATTTTTTTGCAAATATCTTCCAAGCTTTCAGGAAAGTAAATACTTATATAGTTGTTGGTAAATGCAACTGTTCGGCATTTGTCCTAGCCCACGATGTTGTGGCAGGGTCACTGATACACAAAGGAGCAATGTTTGGATCCTCTGCACTGTGGTATGGCAGAAAGAGTTGTGATTGAAATTATGCATCAGGGCTGTAACAACTTTATGAGTTAGCTGTATGTATGTATATGCATATTTAGCAAAACTTTAAAAGATACGAACTACATTTTATCTTTCCTGTATGCTGCTCATTGGATATAGAAGAAAAAGCTGGCATCTATTTACTATGCAAATGCAATTTTCTTTGAACACAAATCTGTGAAATCACTTTCATACTTTCATGAATGCAGATATCAGAGTTCTTCAAAATATGTAGCATGCTATGGAGACTATCTACCCAGGATGATTCTGTTCGATACAAATAAAGTTTATGTGTAATCCAGTGGCTAAGAGATCTCTGAGTGACCTAGCATGGACTTGAGCTGCTTACTAATAACTTGCACCTGGGGAAGTAAGATGCTGAATTCAGTTTCATTTTTCACTCTGAATCTGATCAGGAGTTTGATCCACTGCTGTTCGTGTCTTCCTAAGTTTCCTAATTCCATTCTTTATATATTTTTAAAGATTTTATTTTTTTATTTGACAGGGAGAGATACAGTGAGAGAGGGAACACAAGCAGAGGGAGTGGGAGAGGGAGAAGAAGGCTCCTCGCTAAGCAGGGAGCCCGACGTGGGGCTTGATCCCAGGACCCTGGGATCATGACCCGACCTGAAGGCAGATGCTTAACAACTGAGCCACCCAGGTGCCCCGCCGCCCCAATTATATTCTTTAGAACATTCTCCAAATGTTCAGAAGTTTGTCAATACCGACAAAGGGAATTTTATGCTCTTTAATATGGTACTCAAGATCTTCCATGACCTGACATTAACCTATTTTTCTTAACTTAAAACCTGCCACACCCTCCCATGATTTTATAATCTAATGCAATGAAACTGTTTCTTTTCTGAACAGGTCCTCCACCTCTCTCCCTATATATTGTTTTCTTAATTGTCTCTTCAGTCTACCATGCCCTTCTTCTCTGCATGGTCTGCTTCTTCAAAACTGTGCTCCAATCCTTTCACACAGTCTTTCCACTTTTCCTCTGTCAAGATCTAAATCCCCTTTTCATTCTTCCTCCTTGCACATGACATATTAAGAGTCTTTTTTCATTAAGTTGTCTTCACCATTGACTTTCTCCACACTATTCCTTTGATGCTTTCTGTTTGATTTTACCTTATCAAACCTCACCAAATGTAGAATAGCGTAAACTCGCACCCTCTGCCATCCCCAACTTTAAACCATTTGTGGTAAATGTCTGTATAGAGTAGATGCTCAACAAAAATCATGAGATCAAATTGCAACAGATTATACTATCAACTAAGATGACAATGTATAAAGACTAAAGATGTCAGATCTCTAAGAATAATTCTCATTTAATAGAGACCCTTAAAGAGCTTATCTATTCATCCCAACTCTTGCTGCTATTATTCTTATTCTTTTCTTGAGATTTGGAGGATCCTCAAGAATGTCCAACTTTTCTCTTGTCACCCTCAGCCCCTAACATAAAAATAAATAAGTAAAACTTAAATAAATTACTTGGAGAAGTTGCTGTTGGTTTGAATCAGTAGTTTGGCTAAATAAACTCATTGATGATTCTCTTAAAAATACATATTCCTGGGGCGCCTGAGTGGCTCAGTGGGTTAAAGCCTCTGCTTTCGGCTCAGGTCATGATCTCAGGGTCCTGGAATCGAGGCCCGCGTCGAGCTCTCTGCTCAGCAGGGAGCCTGCTTCCTCCTCTCCCTGTCTCTCTGCCTGCCTCTCTGCCTACTTGTAATCTCTCTTTCTGTGTCAAATAAATAAATAAAATCTTTAAAAAAATACATATTCCTGGTTGGTAACTCAAGACATATGGAATCTAAGCCTTCTGGATCGATATTAATTGTTAATTAAACCAGCACTTCCCAATTCACCAGTCTTCAGGGAAATACTCATACAGCTTCCTAGCAGAAATGATTCCACCTTTAAATAATTTGAGAAATATTCACAATTTCCTGTCTTTCTTAGAGATTCAGAATTTATATAAACATATGAAAGCAATCTTTGAGGAGTTCTGCTATCTAACTTATTTTATTTGTTCAATTCAGACTTTCCTCAAACGAATAAAGCCCCTTTGTTACCCCAAATATACCTATTGAAATTTGATGCTCAGCAGAATTGAATTTGGGAAGTATTCACATGTGACCCTTCTTAATCAGCAATTTTGTCAATTTTAAATAGTGAAGGAGGGTCAGTTGAAAGACACTCTCAGGATAAAACCTCTGTTGTAAAATGTAGGTTTTGTGTGTGTATTTCCCTCAAGAATAGCTCAGAGTCACTGGCATTCAGCAACAGAGGCACTATGAGATTGGAAATATCTCTGGACTCATACTGAGTGGGGATGATCCTCTTGCTCTTATGTATCCCAGCTTTGAAATCCAGATCTGGTCTACATTCGGTTCCATTAGCCAACACAGGCTGTTGACAGTCTAGATTACCCTCCCTGGGCTGGAATGCATTAGCACACCATCCCCAACAGTAGACTGGATTTGGTCTCTAAGGTAAGAGCTACTGCCTTTCTGGGAATACTCTCTTTCTACCTCTGGGTATGCAGCCCTTCGAAGGGCAATTGTGATAGGTAATCAAATGACCCATCTGTGTCCTCTATGAAGTGTGAATTAGTGCAGGCACTCATTATTCACCTCCCTCCCTTTAGAACAAATTGCTTCTGACAACAGTGAATGAAAGAGCTGTGTATATGAGCAGTGAGCAGTGAAATGAGTGAAATGAAAGAGCCATGAATGAAAGAGCTGTGTGTATGTGCACATGTGTGTGTATAGGTATGTGTGTATGGTTTTTTGTTTTGTTCTGTTTTTTCTTTCTTTCTTTTTTTTTTTTTTTTAACAAAAGAAGGATTCTCCTACTACACCAGAATGTCCCCAGGCCGTGAAGGAGATTGAGCTGTATGAACCAACCGTGCCTTATGCTCTATGGGGAAAAAAAGAAACGAGGAAGAGAACACCTCAACTGAATTTATTATAAAAAATTTCTTGGGACAATAAAAGACATCAGCTCAGCCCTAGAGGGAAAGTAGGTTACAGCTCAACTAAATGTCCTTGTCTAATGTTGCTTGACCCTAGCTAACATTTCAAGCCTAAGTAAAATTTTGCCAGTGGTACGTTTTGGCCTGTTTAGTGGTTTCATCAGGGACATTGATTTAAATGTATTTTTTAAAAAAGATTTTTATTTATTTATTTGACAGAGATAGAGATTACAAGTAGGCAGAGAGGCAGGTAGAGAGATGGGAAAGCAAGCTCCCTGCTGAGCAGAGATCCCAATGCGGGGCTTGATCCCAGGACCTTGAGATCATGAGCTGAGCTGAAGGCAGAGGCTTTAACCCACTGAGCCACCCAGGCGCCCCAATATTTTTTAACTTATCTGATGAATCTTCATATGAGTTGTTTTAAGATCACGTGCCCCCAACATGTTGGTCTTTAATTTTGTTCTCTTTAATTTATGCTCTCTTCCATGGTGCAAGAGGAATAGGGTGTGTTCTTTTTAAACACCTTATTCTGTATTTCACTAACTGGATGGGGAATACATCAGCCAAACCAATACTGTATTGCCACTGTAAGGAAAGAGACACCGCAAATTTCTGGATGTATAAAGCCGTGTCTCCACACATGCAGTTCTTTTTGTCTTCTGGTAGTCTTCTTTCTTTTGCATATGCCGGAAGAGCATTTTTCAGCATCTCTGAGTCTGTGGAGATTTTTATAACATCCAAGGAGAGTTAAACACCTGTTTTAGCCACCATTGCACTTGGTATGTGCTTCTTTTACTTCACTCACCACCTATAAGTAAGTTTCTGGCCTGCATTCTACCTCCCCTTCTAAACTCTTATCTACACTTATTTTATATATTTTTTTAGTACCTATGACATTCCCAATTTAAAAGTAATATTCATAAATATTTGTTCAATTTAATTGAACAAATATGCAAATAATTGATACTAGATGCTTGTGAACGATGTCTTAATTCAGCATGACTGTTTCTTAAAACACCAATTTGTAAGAACTTAACACTCTTTGGGAGTTTATATATTATATTTAAGATATTACATCTCAAAAAAAAAAAAAAAAAAAAAAAAAAAAAAAAAAAAAAAAAAGATATTACATCTCAGGTATTAATGCAGTTGTCAAAGTAAAAGAAAAGATTGCATCATTTTAAATAATGCATATCACATTTTCACCAGTTGAAATAAAAATGTACATATTTCTGAATCATAACTGAATGTATTTGTGCATGAGATTCTACTTCAGGAATGTTATACTATGTATACATGGATAAATATAGACTGTGAGTTTGTACATTTAAACTTTATAGTTTGATTATTATCCTTAAATGTTGTGAAATCTAAGTAGATTGAGGTAGAACATTAAATACTAAAATTAAGTTTGCAAATAAAAGAAATACTATAATAATTCAGACTCATCAAATATACCATTTTTTATTTTTATATGTGATTGTATATGTGCTTATACCAAAGGATCTCTCGAGTGAATATTAAATGACTGTGTTGCTTTATTTATTGTACACATCTATCTGCAACCCTCCCAAAATAAAACTATACCTATAATAAACCATGAAAAATGATGGGCGGTAATGAAAGTTTCCCATCTGGAAAAGACCCTGGTCCAGATGGATTTGCTAATGAATTTTATAAGATGTTTAACCAACCTTTGAAGAATATCCCAGACATGTTTGATTACTTTAAATTACCAACATTTTTGGAACTACCACTGTGGGTTCTCAAACTAATCTTTATAAAGTGCCAAGAAATGCTAAAATTCAGAAATCTGTGTTTCTTAAGGACTTACATCTTTCACATAAATGCTAAAAACATATTTCTTCTAAACTTGAGCCCATGGTAAGATGTTTTGAAAGGATATTTTTAGGTCAAACAGGTGGGGAGAATATCTTATCTCAAATTCATAACATTAATTAGTATTAACTCTCACTATGTGTTAATAAAACTTTTTAACATTTATCTTGTTAGAATATGTGTCAATAAAGGTCATCCTATGTTTTACTCAATTTGTCACAGAATTAGGTGTTTTATACAAATGATAAATATATAAATGAAAATTATATGAAAGTTATTATCAAGTAGTAACAAATGTATTATGATTCAAAGGCAGCCAAATAAGACATCGTGTCCTAAATTATTTATTCAACCAGTTTGTTCTCATTACTGAAATCTTGCCATTAGATATTCATCCCTTTCAATAAGGCTTTGACATGTTTAGAATTTTGTTGTTATTATGGCTGTTACATTGAATGATATTAATGCAGCTAACTTTATTTTTAAATATGGTGGGAAATTCACTGCACTGGCTGTTCAAATTTTAAGACATTATGAAAAAAATAACTCTAGAATGATAGAATGAAAAGATTAAATCATTTATAAACTTCTTTCAGAAATTTACTAAAATTTAGTACCCAATTGGATATTGCACCAAATCAAGGGTAGTATGTTTTAATGTAGGATGATGAATTTGGAAGTCATGAATGGAAAAGCAGGACCCTACCAGGGGCAGAGAGATGGGATGTCAGTAGACAATGAGCAGCATGTGGTACATGCTTTCTCTGCAGGATGCTGCTGATACAAAAACTATTAAATATCATGAGTGATCCAAACGTTTTAGCTCAAATCAGACCTGGTTTTTCTGATTTCCATTTCTTCATCCATAATATGAAGATAACATTTACCTCAAAGTGTTCTCATAAGGCTTAAATAACTGCCTGGGATGTGGAAGGTATATCTGATATGTTTTTTTTTTCCTTTCTCACTTTTAAACACACACACACACACACACACACACACACGAGTTTTGATTTGAGCAGAGAAGTGTTTCGCAAAAAACAGTCTTCCAGGTCAGATGTCTTTTGCTACAGCTCTTTGCTCTCCTTACTGTTTGCATGACACAAAATAAATTCTGGTTTGTATCTGAACAACAACGTGGCATGAGAAATATGTATTCACTCATATGTAGAGTCTAGGGGATATATCACACCAGATGTTTGCCTCAAAGTTAATGTTTAATGCAAAAAGTTACCTTTTACCATATTTTTGGGCCATGATCACAAGGGGAGCTGAAAGTTCCATTTTCAAATATTAGGCTAGTATTAAGATCATTTTGTATGTCTATATGATTAACCACACAGAAACACATGTATAGCTAGCAGCAGTGATTTATTCTGAATAACATTTCTTATTCAACAGATATTGTAGAAGATAAAGCCAGTTAACAAATCTTTCTTTTCATCTTATTAATGACTAAGAAACACAAAAACAATTTAAAAGGCATATCATGCTCATAAACTCAATTTAAACATTGTTTTTCTTTTCTTTCTTTTTTCTTTTTTTTGTAAAGGCAGTAGTTCTATTGAAGACAACATTACAAAGAATGGAATTTTATTAAACGGTAACAGAAAGAGCCATTAATTTGTTTTTTTCTTCTTATAGGAAGAAAATATTAAAAACCCAATCATTACTATTTTATACAACAGTAAAATTCCCCTCATATCTCTATATGCCTTCTTCCCATTCTTATCTAACTCTGAAGTAATCATTTAACAGCACGATCTACTATTTTCTGGATATTTTTTCTATGTAGTTTAATAGATATTAATATATTGTGGGGTGTGGTTTTTGTTTCAAAATATGGTCTCAGTATACATTTAGTATAAGTTACAATTCACTTTTCTGTCACTCTACATTTATATGATACACATAATACATGGGTATACATAGGTTTGCTGTTTTCCTTTGTAGCAGTTGCATTTTTTTTAATTTTGTGGATGCCCAAAGATTTAATTGGTTGGTTCTATATCAGTAGACTATTAGATTGTATCTAATATGCTACCATTTCAAACAATGCTTTAATATGGCAGGAGACCTTATAGAAAGGGTAGTACTATAAGGAGCTAAGTGAGTAGAGGCACTCACTGGGAGTCTGAGGAAACTTGCACATAGGAATAATCCTCAAGAGATTTATGAGTGTCAATTATTTCAGTAGGAAATAATTTAAGTACAGAATTCTTAAGTACGGAATCCATGTTGTACAGACACATCCCAAGAGAGGGTGACTTCCTGAGTGAGTGACTCTGAGACCCAACAAGCTGTTTTCTGACACTGATTGGATTATATATATATGAGAAGAATAAGGAATAGGGAGAGTCATAACTATAAAATGGAAGGACTAAAAATTATAATTAAGAAAATCTGGGCAAATAAACCAAAACTAAGAATAAGAACAAAACTCCCTAGGATGTATAAGTGATTATAGCAAGGCTTCAGGATAAAATGTTAATGTAATTTTTTTAATTGCTTTACTATATACCATTAAAGAACAAGTGGAATTTGAAATTGAAAACACACTACCATTTCCATTTCCATTCCCCCAAAGGAAATATTTAGGTATCTAACAAAATATGTGCATCATCTACATGAGAGAAATTACAAAACTTTAATGACAATGAAAGAAAACCTAAACAAATGGAGAGTTATTTCATGCTTATAGATAAGAAGACTCAATATTGTCTAGATGTCAGTTCCTCCCAGCTTGATCTACAGATTCAGTGCAATCCTAATCAAAATCCCAGGAAATTATTTTGTTGATTTTAGAAAACTAATTCTACATTTACATGGAGAGGCAAAAGACCCAGAATAACCAGTACAATATTAAAGGAGAAGAATAAGTTTGGAGTATTGATACTGTTCAACTTCAAGGCTTACTATAAAGCTAACATTGGCATCAGAAATGTAATAGACACATAGATCAGTAGAAGAGAAAAGAGAGCACAGAAAATGCCCATATAAATATAATCAACCAATCTTTTATAAAAGAGAAAAAGCAATAAAATGGGGTAAAATAATCTTTTCGGGCACCTGGGTGGCTCAATGGGTTAAAGCCTCTGCTTTCGGCTCAGGTCATGATCTCAGCATCCTGGGATCAAGGCCGGCATCAGGCTCTCTGCTCAGCAGGGAGCCTGCTTCCTTCTCTCCCTGTCTCTCTGCCTGCCTCTCTGCCTACTTGTAATCTCTCTTTCTGTGTCAAATAAATAAATAAAAATAATCTTTAAAAAAATAATAAAATAAAATAATCTTTTCAACAAATGGTCCTAAAACAACTGGATATCCACATGCAGATAATAGTAGCAAATATAGACATAACTGGTTCCTTTCAAAAAATTTACTCAAAAAGGATCAAAAACATAAATGTAATACACAAAACTATAAAGTTCTCAAAGGAGAACATCTAGGTGACCTTGGGTATGGCAATGGTTTTTTAGATATAATACCAAGGCAGGATCCATAAAGAAAATACATGATATTAAAAATACGTGATATTGGGGGAGCGGCAAGATGGCGGAGGAGTAGGAGACCGATTATCATCAGGTCCCAGGAAT
>LNAC01000793.1:519868-672461 GCA_002007465.1 Ailurus styani | reverse complement strand
TGGGACAGCTCCCTGAGCGCCGAGTGACATCCCGCTTCACACGCTCCAGGCCTCCCTCAATTCAAGTAATTTTGCAGGATGTCTGATGTGCAGTGTGGTACCTATGATCCTAAGCCTCTTGTAATTAGACACACAACAGGGACTTTCTTTTCTGTACTGACAGCTAGGAAGTTATCAGGTGGGAATTGCCCATCTGAGAGGAACTGGTCTCCTTGATCAGGTAGTATGTCCAGCTGAGAAACTGGAGGGACGTCACAAGATGGGTCCATCATAAGCCTTCCGTTTACTTTGCTCTGTTCCAAATATCCACTAGAGGCTTTTTTGCCCCAGGGACAGAGCACGGTGGTGCAAACTGGAGCAAATGCTGACACAGATTTATGTTTTTCAGGATACCTCCAGGCACAAATCAGAGCTCCTTGGTCTCTGATGAGAGTAGCCAAAAATAGAGCTCCTTTGGGGGTCTGCTGGAAAATTAGCATTTATGAGTTGGGGAAGCCCGTCAGTTACAGAAGAATACATCCTGCCGCTGGTTTTCCAAGGCCCCCCAGTGGCATCCCCACAGAACCCAGCTCCCGTGCCAGAGTCCAAGGCCTCACCTTCTCCTTTCACATTGCAGCCACGAGGGCTGGTATCTGAGCCAGTGACGACAAGGCCACGTTCTGAAGCACCTTGATGATAAATGGACTTTCATATAAAACTTGGTTCTGTTTGAGCTAAACTAGGGCATTTTCCAGTTTCTGCCTCTGGTGGTAAGTGGACAGCAAATTTCATTTTGCAGTTCAGTTCAACACTGTCATGTTAAAAAACATTCTGAAATCCCCCATAGCACTTGTTTCGATGCTATTCTCATCCCGACCAATTGCTATTTGCTTTTTTTATCTGCACCAAAGGGTGGGTGATCCTTGGGGGTCAGTGGTGGCGGGAAGTGCAGCAGAGTGGAAAGGTGAGGCCTCAACATGGCTGTCCGTCTGTCCTCCTATCGCTCATTCTCGTCCCTGACCCTCACGGGGCCTGCCCACTTTCGGGTCAGGTCTGGGAATCATTTTGAGTTACTTTTTGTGTATTCTGTGAGGAAGGGGGTTTATCGACATTCTTTTGCACGTGAATAGTTGTCCCGGCACCGTTTGTTGAAAAGGCTGGTCTTTCCCCATGGAATGGTTTTGGCACCCTTGTCAAAAATCGATTGATTACATAAATGTAATCACTTATTTCCGGATTTTTAATTATGGTTCATTGACCTGCAGGTCAGTCCCTATGCCAGTACCACACTGTCTTGACTACCTAGCATTTGTGGCAAGTTTCAAAACCCGGTAAGCAAGTTTTTTAACTTTGTTCTTTCCAACACTGTTTTGGCTACTCTGGGTTATATCTCTGTATGAATCTTGTAAAGGCAGCCGGGATTTTGATAGGGATTGTGCTGACTCTGTAGATCAAGGTTAGGGAGCATTACCATTGTAACAATAGCACATTTTCCAATCCATAAATGTAGGATTCATCTTCTTTAAATAGTCTTTCACAGTTTCAGTGTCCTAAGCCTTACACTTCTTTTAAAAAATTGATTCCAAAGTATTTTATTCCTTTTGATTTTATTGCAAATGGAATTGTTTTCTTAATGTGTCTCAGATTGTTAAATATAATTCATTTGTTTATATGAATCTTGCATCCTGCAAAGTTGCAGAACTGTCATTTTTAATCAATTTTGGGGGGGGGATGCCTTAGAATTTTCCATATACAAGATCATGTCATCTACAAATAGTCTTACTTCTTCCTTTCCAGTATGGATGTTTTTCCTTTTTCTCGTGTGGCTAGAATCTCCGGAAGAGTGCTGAATAGACATGGTGAGAATAGATATCCTTGTTTTGCTGCTGACCTTAGGGGGAAACCTTCCAGTTTTTTACCATTAAGTATGAAGTTAGTTGTCGGGGTTTTTAAAATAGATGTTCTTTATCATATTGAATAAGCTCCCTTCTATTCCTAGTTTGCTAAGTGTCTTCATCATGAAAGGGTGCTGGATTTTCCAAATGCCAACTTATGTTCAAAACTGCACTTACATGGCTTAAAAAACAAAAAGTGCAGTAAAGCTATTAGAATACCATTATATCAGACCAGTGCCTAGAATTTAACAAACATTATTGAAACCTTTTTTTAAAATTATTTATTTGACAGAGAGAGAGAGAGAGAGAGAGAGAGAGAGAGACATCACAAGTAGGCAGAGAGGCAGGCAGAGAGAGGAGGAAGCAGGCTCCCCCGCGAGCAGAGAGTCTGAAGTGGGACTCGATCCGGACCCTGAGACCATGACCTGGGCCGAAGGCAGAAACTTTAACCCACTGAACCACCCCGGTGCCTGCCCCATTATTGAAACCTCCTTAAATAATTGGAATAGCACACTGGATGTATCCTTTATATGTCTGTACTCTATTTCTTCTACGTTTTGTGAATTCAGTAAGTTGATTTCCAATAGGTAGAGTCTGATTTTAATTTTTAATTTCCACACATTTCCACGTAATTCATTCCAGAGGTTGTGGCAATATTAGAAAACTCGTTTCTTATTTTAAATTTATTCAGTAGGTCGCACCCAGAATTTTAAAAAAATAAATAGAATATAGACATCATAGCATATTCTAATAAGGGTGTGTTGTTTTGTGAAATGTTGTGTGTGTGTGTGTATTTGGTCGTGAGGTATGATGTATTTTCTCTTTTAAAACAAAGAGTAACCCTTTACTGTAGATAAAGGTAATCATAAAGAGGCAGAATGAGAGAATTCGAGTTCTTTGGTTGCCAGTTACGTAGCTCCTTCATCTCCTCAGGACTTCACACTGTGCTTTTGGCCTCCCCTGGAGGTTTCTGTAACAGAGCCAGTGTCCCCTCAGTAGATTCATGATGTAAAATATTTATCCTGTTGTATGTGAGCATGTGCAATACAGATTTGGATGTGAAATCTCCTGATTTTAAAATGCTGACAACCGGGGCGCCTGGGTGGCTCAGTCGTTAAGCGTCTGCTTTCGGCTCAGGTCATGATCCCAGGGTCCTGGGATCCAGCCCCGCATCGGACTCCCTGCTCAGCGGGGAGCCTGCTTCTCCCTCTCCCTCTCCCACTCCCCCTGCTGGTGTTCCCTCGCTCGCTGTGTCTCTGTCAAATAAATAAAATCTTAAAAAAAAAATGCTGACAACTAATCCCTAACTCTGAAAACACTATTAAAAATAAGCAGATTATAAAAAGCAAAAGCAAAAACTGCAGAAGTCTCCAGGCCACTGACCAGTTCTGAATGTTGACAGTGTTGACCTAAATGCCTATTTTGCATGTCTCTCCATGACACAAAATCTCATTCACAGCATGCAAAGGGTGATGCAAAAATAGTTTATTATGATATAGTTTATGTCAAGTTAGGTAATATTTACAAAATAGAAACGATCAGCTACATCCAAGGACACCTAGCATGTCACACAAAGGAATAAATATTCTGACAAAGTCACACTTTGAATTGTAGTGAACAGTCGCCCAGAAACTTTGTTAATTAAAAAAAAGCTGCGACGATACGATCACGATCTTGAATCGTCACAGAGGGTGAGTGGCCCGGCCGGCCAGGCTCATCTGTTGGGGAGGGCGGCGCAGCCTACGGGACGGGACGCCCCCAGTCCGGGCCCCGCTGCACCTGCAGGCGGGCACACAGGGCTCACCCGCGCTCCCCGGGCCGCTGCTCGCCTCCGCACAGCACTTTGGGTTTGGTGAACATGACCGTTTAGCGTGAGTGCAGAACTTAAACACCAGTTAGAATCATACAAGCTTGTAGTTGGAATATTGCCCGACGGCTGAAAGAATTCCCTGTGGCAGAAACCACTGCTGCGGGTTACTTCCCGACTCGTCACAGCAGAGAACAGTCCGCACACGCTCCACTCTGTCCCCGTGTCCACTCCCCCCGCGGCTCGGCATCGTGTCCCTAGTAGCTGACCTGAGACATTCACTCCGATAGAAGAGCCGAGTAGTGAGAAGAGTTATTAAGAATTACAGTTGTTGAGGAGTCACTTAGAAACTTTACATTTTATAAACATTACTTAGGAAAACCACATGAATTCTTATCACTTAACTGGTTTTAAGTCCTAACAGTAAATCAGTAGATAAGTCATTAATACTAAAGGTAAATCCTAAAATCCACTGTAACTGGTTTTGATAGAAACGTGACACAATGACTTTAGTGTTCTTTATATGACCTATTCCTAGTTTCCTATAAAACAAAACTGAAATCTGTGCTACTAGTGGCAAAGGGCAAAGAGCGCCTGGGACAGGTGACAGGCGGCAGGTGCACTGCGTCCTGGGAAGTCTCCCCTCGACCGGCTCCCGCGGACCGTGCGCCTCCCCCCGCACGCCCTCCTGGCTCAGCCTGGGTACCGGATGATTCAGTTCTTAGATGGTGTGACCGCATGTCTCCTTGCCACGTGCCCGCAGTCGCCTGCGGTAAAGGGACAGCGTGGCCGGGCTGGCGCCTCGACGCTGCCCCACGCTAGAGCCCAGGAACTGAGGAGACGCAGACGCCCGGCCCGGCAAGTGCTCCCGGGTCACCCGTTCAGGCCAGTCCTGCCACGACTGCTTGAAACGAGGTCTCCCTCCAAGTCCTGCACGAGCCCGGCCCGGGTGTGGGGAAGACGCCCCACCAGGCTCTTCCCGCGCTGCTCTCCCCGCGGGGCTCGGAGCGCTCTGGCGGCAAGCGTCGCGGCATTTTTGCACTAGTTCTTGCACTAGCAGAGGGCACGGAGGCCTGCTGTCATCGCAGATGCCGTCACACGCTCTTTACAACCCCCCGTGAAGTGGCCACAGCTTTTAAAAAGATACATCAGTCATGAAAACATTTCCTTATAATGCTGGCTGGAGTTGAAAGTTGTACCCAAAGCCATCCGCCTAGCTTGCAAAGGGAGGTCTGCAGAGGATTTTATTTTTTTAAACCCACACAAACTTTGTCACAAAAAAAAAATCCCTGCAGTAACTTCTGAGTAATATTTACACTGCTTACTCTGGATAATGTACAGGTTATTTTAAACAAAATAAACACAGCTGCTTATCAATACAGAGAGGTTGGCGTCCACACGGAGCGCGCAGTGGCTTCTCTTCCCAAAGCCCGTGTGGACGCGGAGAGGACAAGGGCCCGGGCTGCGTCTGAGAGGCGGTCCTGGCTCCCTACACCAAGGGTGGGGGGCTGACGGATTCCTCCTACTCTGCTGAGCAGCTCCTGCTGAAACACTTCGAGAAGGGAGCCCTCTCCCCTTTATAAGGAAACAAGAATGCTTGAAACTTGTTCTCCAAAGGGCCCAAGAACAAGGCGGGGTCTCTCCCAGCAGAGCCCTTGGGAGACAACGACACTGTTCATTTCCATTCTGTGTGTCTGCCACGGCTTCCTAGCAAAGGATCCCAAACCAGTGGTCTCACTAGACTCACTGCACGCTGATTCTTAACTTAAATCTTGAACTGACGAAAGCATGAGCTGGCTAAGTGTGTCCGGATGTATGACCGGCACACCGTACCAACTACAACGGGCCCCACGTCCCAAGAGCGCTCTGAGCCCCGGGTGGACGTGGCCATGGAAGAAAGGATGTGTCCACAGTGTCCCTCGGTGCTGAGAACAGCCATGGACTTTGGCTTCTGACCCGATCTCAGGTGGGTAAAAAGACCTCTGCTAGACCAGCCGATTCCCAAGCCCGCGGGAAGGGCGAGGCTGCGGGGCCGGGCGCCGAGGGCCGCGCGCCACACTCAGCAGAGGCTCAGACCCATTGACACGGCAGATGCCTAACAGAAAACACGGCCATAGCGCAATTTCCACGAGTTCAGGGTGGGAAGGATTCCAAATGACTGAAGCTTCTGGAAAACCGAAACTTCCAATGAGCATGCCAAGCTGTTTTCCTTTCAGTATCTACCTCCTTTGAGGTGGAGTACTTCATACTTCCCTGTCCTCTGTAAACCTCTGCACGTACCCGCCCCCCCACATCCAGGCTTTCTTGGTCACTGAATTGTTTTAGTTTTCTGGCTTTCTGAAATTGTGTCTAGAATGGAAAATGTTAAAAATTCCAAGCTTCTTTAGAACAATGATGAGAAAACTTCCTCTCAGGAATCCTCTTACGGTAAGAGGACAGGCTGATGGCTTCCATTCTTTCCACTCGAACTGAAAACAGCTTGGAGACCCTGGAGAACTGCCTCCGAACTCGGTGCCAGAGTGGGGGCGCCAAGCGGGGAGAGGGGAGCTGTCCCCGCCGTCCGGAGCCGGGGGAGTTACCGGCAAGTGCGGGAGGAACCTCCGAAGGAGACATTCCCTGCCTGCTGGCTCATCGGAGTGGGGAACAGACCTGGGGGGGGCGGGTCACCAGCGAGCTGATGGGGGCCCGGGTTAGCTGTCGTTCTGTAGCGGAGAGAAGGGGTCCCAGGGCAGGCCCTGAGCTCCGGCCCGGCGGGGGTGGCCTCACCCGCTGCCTCACGCCCGGGATGAGCTTAAAACCAGACGTGCCAAGGGGAGCACCGGGCAGCAGTGACAAAAGGGGTCATGTTCCATCTTCAGGCCAGTCGTCGGTGTTCCGAATATTAACTAGATCTCTAAAGATGTTTTTTATGCCACCGCTCTTGTCTCCTGGCCTTATCTGTCCGAATCTCCTTCAGGCGGACTCCGAGGGTCACAGTTACATTTGCTAAGTAAGAACCGCAGTTCCCTCTTCCCCAGTCCGGCCCTCGTGAGAGCCCTGCTGGCTTGCTGTCGGCCCGTGAGTGGGTGACCGCCTGCACCTAGCGGGCCAGAGCCCAGGCCTTCCCGCGTCCTCCACTTGCTGGATTCTGAGGGAGAGGCCTCAGCTCTGGGCTCCTGACAAACCGCACATCCCCACCATGGCCTCCACCTGTTGCCCCAGGACGGCCCTAACTTCCTCCCACAAATTCAGGCCCGTTTTGAGGCCTGAAGGCACGAGCCACCATTTCCAACGGCGGAGTGCTCCGTCCGCCTCCTCCCGCAGCCGCTGCCACGGCGCCAACAGGGGCCGTGACGGCCACTGGGCCCGGAAGGCCAGCTTTCACCCCCAGCCAGGCGCCGCTGAAGGAGCCCGAGCCGCCCAGAGCGGCCCCGAGCACACCACAAGGTCGCCTGCCTTGACAGGACCCGTCCGGCGCAGCGGCCTCCCCGTCACGCGTCCGGCGGGGCTGACTCGGGGGCCGGCGGGTTACAGGTGAGCTAGTGACCGGGAAAGCAAACGCGGCTGTGAAGACTCAATCCGTGACCTCCTGTGCACCGCCGCCCAGCCACCCCCCTCCCCGGGGCGGTGGGAGCGCCCCGAGCTGACAATCGCCCACATGATCCCATCCGCAGCCCCCAAAGGACCCTCGTCCACCTGCACAGAAAGCAACTCCACCTCCACAACTGTACTCTCTTAGCTCTGGAACCTGGTGGCTGAATTCCTCCCGGGGCTCTCGGGGGCCTGCAGGGCGCAGTGGGGACTGGGGTGCGACACACAGGAGCTCGGTGGAGCCCCTTTGTTGTGGTCTGCCTGCTCCCTCCAGCCAGGGGACGGGCCCCTCAGCAGGCGGCTTGTCCCCGGTCTTGGTCCAACAGCCGTGGTCACTGTGCGACGCTCGGCAGACCAGGCTCAGCTCGGGCCTCTTCTGGAGGCCGCAGCAGGAGCAGCCTCTTGCTGGAGAGGAGCCAGACTGGCCCCGTTTCCAGCCCGCTTCCCCGGAACCCGCGGACGGAAGAGGCTCCCGGACTGTGAGTTGTCTCTGGGGCGAGGAGGAGCCTTCGGCCACTGCAGTGGCAAGAGGTGTTTCCCTGTCTCTGCCTGCGACCTCCGCGTGCTGCACTCGCGTGCCCAGAATTCGGAGGGCCAACCTCGAGGGGAGATGATGAAGACGAGCACGTAGGGCGCCCTCTGACCCAGTCAGGGCGCCGCAGATTTCACACGCTCGCCATGGCTGGACTCGGTGTGGGGACCCTGCCAGGAAGGCAGGAGGGTCAGAGGCAGGGAAGGGGCTGCTTGGAGGAGAAACAGAGTCCCCGGAGCAGCGGGGGCCGGCGGCACAGAGCAAACTGCCCTTCATGAGGGGCCTTCTCCAAGGGTGACGTGGTGTCACGGGGCCCAGACAGCCGGAGCAGAGGCCAGGCGACACGGCCCCTGCCCATCAGATCCTGCGGGACAGCACACCGTCTGCCGTGCACACACACTGGACGGCGTTCCGGGGAGTGGGCCCCAGGGGCCCGGGCATCCCTTCTCTACGCTCCCATTCTGAGCGGCACACACACGAAATCGTGGTCCTTCCTAAAAACACTACCATCTGTAGGGGGGTGGTGCGGGGAGTGGTGTCGGACAAGTAGAATGAAAAAACCAGACCTAATACTCTCTTGCTTTCGAAAACGGAAGAAAAGCACCAAAGGAGCGACAAGTGTGGGTTGAGTCTGGAAGCTGGTGGGCGAAAGCCTCGATGCCAGGGGGGAGCTCAGTTTATTCCTGTGAGAAGAGGGCACGCCCCGGGCCCTTCCAGGGCTTTCCCCGGACTACCCGGACCTTAACTGAATCCAGAGATAGGGCAGGGTGACGTCTCCATTTTTACCCCCAAGGTACCCACGCACCCAGAGCCTGCGGACCTAACGGAAGCGCTGACACAGCGAGACCAGAACAGGAGAAGAGGACCTCTGCTCCCTCTCTGGCGACACTTCCCGCCCGCCCTGAAGGCCACGACGGCACGGCTGCCCTCCGGGGCTGCTCGTCTTCACACGCCCGCTGGTCCTCCCGGGGCCGCGACAGAAACCCCAGGGCGGCAGACTGCCGACAACGACTGCAGTGTTTCCTGACAGTGAAGAGGACTTACTCCGACGGGTGGAAAAGGCAACTCTGTTCGTACAGGTTTACTTGGGCTCTCTGAACGCTGCGAGAGAACTTTTCGGAGCTCAGGTTAGAGTTGAAAACACGTAATAAGGGCAATTTTCATCTGATTCCAACATCCTCTGTACTTTCTTCTTGACTTAACATGGGGGTCTTCACTCAACCTTCTCAAAAGCAACGTGGAGGTTTCTTTCAGAAAGGTTCAACACCTGAACGGGTTTTCCCCCTCGAGGACTGACTGCCCGGGGGAACTCGTCCCCATTTGCGAGCACAGTCGGAAACCCCGGGGCCGCAGGTCAACACTCTAAGTCGTTATGAAGAGACCAGGGCTGCTGGGGACCAAAAAAGGAACGAGCGTAGGAAGGAATCAGAGGGGCCGGGGTTTTGTGCAAGATTTAATAAAAAACAAACAAAAATCAGAATGGCCGCTTTCGACATTTTCCAGGCTGTGAAAGGTTCCCCGCGATGATGTGGGGTGTTGGCTCTAAGCTGGACTAGTGGGACAAGTACAAAGTGCTGTCCTCCCAAGCCAGAGGCGGGGAATGGCGGTTCCGGGGGCCCCCTCCTGCCCCCCAGCTCCTCCCGCAGGCTAGCGAGCGCTCGGCGCCGCCCCACCTGCCGCCCTGTTCCCTCCCCGCGGGGCCCACGCGCAGCACCGAGAGGCCCGGGGCCCTGGCTCCGCGCAGTGCACTCGGCGGGACGAGCTAGCTTATGGACAGGCTGCTGGGCCTTAATACTGACAGTGAGTGCGGTGGACAGCGGCGGGCAGGGGCTCTGCGCAGACCTGGCGGGAGCCGACGGCCCTCCTGGCCCCCGCTGCTTGGCTAATTGGAGCATACCATGGGAAAAAGGCTTTGACAAAGACAGAGGAAGCTGGAATCAACACAGCAGGGAACGGTGTGAACAACCCATGAACCAGTCTCTCGTGCATCCATACCCACACTTAATGATGACAACAGTAACAACAATAACAATAATAATAAAAAATAAAGGTACAGACAAAAAGCAGCGCTCGGGTAGTGCTGCCGCAGGCTGGGAGGGGCGTGTGTTCAAGTGGAACGGGACACAGCTAGTCTTTCTTCAAGTCCCTGGATTCAAAGAGCTTCAAGCGTTCTTGCACCGTCAGGCCTTCCTTCAGACTCTGGGTGGAGGCGAGAGCAGGAGAGAGAGAAAGAGACCGTTAACCACCCGGCCGGCGCCGTGGGCGCGGCTGCAGTCAGGCAGAGGTGAGCGTGCCAGGGTGCGGGGCGGGGAGGAAGGGCTCCTCGAGAGATTAGTGGGGCATGCTAAGGAGAGAGACGGCCCCTGTGAAATGGTGTTATCTGGATGAGAAAGGAAAAAACCAGAGAAACAGACCATGTGTATAAGCAGCTGAATTCTGAGCTCGGGCTCTTTAGACAAGCAGCAACCAGACCGGTTCAGCCAGGGGCAAAAGCTGGGCCAAGAACTAGAAATCCGCCCGTCCACGTCCTTCTCCCCGGGGGTCTGTCCACCTCTGCTTCCTCCGTGAAGGAAGGAGCTGAGCGTCGGGAGGCCGTGGCTGGCAGCGTGCGGCCGGGGAGCCCTCCTCTCGGGGCTGTCCCCCCCCGCCCCGCCCCACGGCCGCACCTGCCCCCCTCCTGGCACTCCCTGAGCAGAACCCCGGGGGGACTTGCCGTTACTCGGGACCTGGGAACACGTCAACATATTGACTAAGATTTTCAGAATGTGAAGCCAATCCTCTCTTTGTGTGTGACCTTGGCAAAGTTTAAATCTGTGGGTTCCAGGATGAGTGACGCTTTCCTACCAGGGAGACAAAACATGCCCTGCTTTGCTCTTGGAGGCTTTTCCCAAAGATCTTTCTCGGTGAGGGAAGGAAGATCCCCTGGGAGCACGGCTGAGGAGACTCCGGCACCGGATTGGATGGGGCTGGTGCCTCAGTGGCCACGGGGCCTCTGTGGCGAGTCTTGCCCCCAGCCTCAGATGGCCAGCTCCTCGGGCTGGCTGGCGCGGGCTAGAGCTGACCTGGCTACAGGCCCCCGATGACCACACCAGCTTTGGCCCTGAACCAGGGCACCGTGCTGCTTCCGTGGGCCTGGACAGCCCAGCCTGCTGTTTGCAGCCGCAGCAGTTTTTGGGGCTCCCGATGTGGCTCGGCCTGATGCTTCAGAGCCCGTCGTGAGTGGGGCCTGCGGGACCGGGCTGCCTGCAGGGTTTGAGGCAAGACGGGTGGGCCCTGGTGCTCCCCCCGCACCCCCATCCCACAGAACAGCTCTGCTTGCTTTCTGTACCGTGGAGCTGGATGTGTGTAAATGAATAAAGCAAAAAAAATTTTAAATAAAGGGTGCTACGGCTAACCTTTCTGAAACCCACTGGTCCAGATGGACCTCAACGTAAGCAGTTGGTTAGGGTCACTGTTGAAGCTTGCCACCCGGTGGGCTAGAGGATGGGGGCAAATCCATGTCCCATTCTGAACCTGAAACCTGAAATTCCCTTAATGCACGCAATTGCCTCAGATACTCTCGGGTCTTCTCCCAAGTGCTTCAGGCCAAGGGGCTGCCCTGTGCACAGCAGGTGGTCTCGGACGGGTGCTGGGCATGCCTGGCCACAATGTGGGAGGCCCCACACCTAAGTGCCAGGCCCCCAGGCAGGCTGTCATGTGCCGCAGCACTCTGTTCTAGCCGTTCAAGGGACAGTGGACGTCCCGCCCAGGGGTGTGCTCCCCCCATGCACTGTCGGAGTCCCTGCTGTGCTCCCAACTGTAGCTGGGGAGCAGGGCGACAAGGGGCAGCCCAAGGCTGTGTGCCCAGTGCCACATACCGCTGTACACTAGAGCTGCAAGTGTGGGAAGGATGGAACCCCCACGATGACCCTGTGCACCCAGACAAGGGTCCTTGGGGTACTCCGTGGCTCCCCTGGGGCTCATTCCTCCCACATGGCCGGTCTCTCCACCAAGCGCCTCTGTGACCCCATAGTCACACTACCAGACAGGGGCCTTCATGAGAACTCCACGGGGAAAGGTTAGCTCTGGTCTCAATCCCAGAAAAGCCATGATGCTCTTAAGCAATGAGCCTATCTTAATGGGTGCTGAGACTTTCTATCCTTTTGAGAGAAGCAGGATATAGAAACAGAACATCGATAAAGAACAGAGAATGGCATATATAAGATCCCATATCAAAGAAGCACCAACGACAGGTTTGGTTTCTGGGCAACTTCATTCCCCGGTCTTCCTGTGGCGGTGGTGTTGGTGGGGAGCTCCAAACACAGTCAGGGAAAAGGACAGCACACATTTGCATGTGATGCCCGCTGACACTGTGAACAGGTCCAGCCTTGCTTGGCATCACAACACGTGTCCCTAAGGACTCTGTAGGGTCCCGCCTTTTTACACACACCAGCGGGACTGTGCCTGCCCACTGACACATTGGAAACTCGGCCAAGCTAAACGTGGACTCAAAGACATCTGGAAAAACCCCATTCCTGGGCTTCTTACCACTCCTGTCTGGGGCCTGGCAGCTCTGAGAGTCTGAGGCGGCCCTGGAGGCCCAGTCAGATCTTTGTGGGGGTGCCTGATAGTGTCCCCACTTTCTATGTTTGTGTTAGTTCTTTCCTGGCCGGCATAAAAGGTTTTCCCAGGACACCCCCTGAGAAGGCCCTTGTTGATAAAGGTCTTTTCACTGATTTTCTGCCACTTTGTCCAGAATCCCGTGTATTTCTCTTCCCCCACGGGGACTCCAACACACCCCGTCAGACAGACACACACACACACACACACCATCTGTCCTGCCGGGGCGGCCGCACCAGCGCAAGGCTTTCCAGAAGGGAGACAGCAGAAGTTTTTCACTGACTGTCATTTAGAGGCATGGGCTCAAGACCTAAATCATTAACAGTGAACTTATAACAGCTAAATCATTAACAGTGAACTTATAAAGAACTTATATTCAACCACAAATAGAAAATGGAATCTTTGATGAGAAAACCATAAACCAAAGAACAAGTTGTACTTTTGCTAAACGAATGTTTTTCATGTTTACAGAAAAGCCCAAACCAAGTTTACAATCAAGCCTAAATCATATTTGGTTATAATGATTTGCGGCTATAGAAAAATAAATGTAAACCACACCGACTAGGTTGAAGATACTTGGGATTTTCCTAAAAGTCTTCCTAAAGTAAACGGTGTCACCCAAGCCACTGGGCTAAAAAGCCCCTTAGCCAGAGGCTGATGGACCGCGGCTCCTGCCTGAGAGTGAGCCGTAGGCACGTAAACAAAAGGAGCCGTGCTGTGCGGCCCTGGGCCCATGTCAGTGTCCCCTCTTCCAGGAGCACAGCCCAGCCCTGGGGTTCCTCCTGCTATCCTTCACCTTCTCGTCAGGGCATGAGATGAAGTCGGCTGGGCCGGAAGCACACTCTGGAGCGAGCGGCTGTGTGCCTGGGATGCGCAGCCCGGTGTGGGGACTGGGACTCTCCGGACCCGGCCCCACCGTCCTCCTGTGTGTTTGCGAACAGGCTGATGTTTCTCGCCTCTCAACCAGCACATCGGTGCCCCTACCTCCTTCTCTAATACCTCTGCCTTCAGTGACACCCAGGCAGAAGCTTTTGTTTTGTTAAAAGAAAAACAAAAAAAGTGCCTGTAACCCTTCAGCTCTAAGCCCTCTGAGTCCTCTCGCTCTGCTCTCGTCGGTGGCTGCTGGGTCTCTGTCAGCGCCTCTCCTGACCAAGGGCAAGAGGGGTCTCCCCAGAGAACGCGGAATGCACAGATCAATCGACATGCACGCTGACCAGTGCCGGGGGCCGCCCACAGGCCCGCGCCCACCCAAGATGCTGCCGCTGCGGGCCGCCTGCCAAGCTTGGGGGGAGGTCCCCTTGGCAAAGGGTCAACTCTAGTAAGAGGTTAAAGGGCCAGTGAAGTCCCCAGAACGGGTTATAGAAACTTGACCAGGACGGTGTATGTGCTTGCCGGAGCAGATAAAGGAACAATGACACAGGAGCTTGCTGTGAGGTGTGAGCCGTGCATGCAGGCAGCCACCCCCTCGAGGGTGGCAGGTGGGTGGGTGGTGAGAGGTGGTTTACCTACATGACAGGGGACCTGGAAGCGGGCTCGTTTCAGTTATCCCATGAGACCTGCTCAATTACAGACTGTCAGAGGAAAGAGCAAAAAATAAGACACACACACAATAAATCCTAAATGCAACATGCTCATTACCCCCACCCTCCGCCCGTCCTTCCCGCGGAGAGGCGCGCAGCGGGCAGGGGACACGCTGGGGTGTGCTACGCTGTGGCTGCGGAAGAGGCGTAGGCAGCTTCCTCTCTGGAAGGTAGGCGGCATCAATATTAAGTGAGGGCCATGTGAAGAAGTGCACACAGAGTGGGACAGGCCCAGGGGGTCTGGGGGAAAATCTGGCCTTGGAGGTCCAAGGTCGAATTCACTCCAAACCCTGCTTCCTGTAGGCCCGGCCCCTCAACCGTCACTGTCAGAAGTCGGTTCCACTTTAGCGCGAAGGAGACACGGCACTGGAAGCCACCAGAACTGGCCCAGCAGGTGGGCATGTGGAGCCAGAGGAGCTCTGGGACCGGGGACCCCTGTGCGCCCGTGGTGGCTCTGAGCCCGACTCCTCTCTCTAACGTCTGAGAGCCGCACACCCCCTGGGGCTGCACCCCAGGCTCACCTTGGACCTGATGTTTCTGAGTTGCCGGCTGACGCAGGATCTGTCTTTCTTTAAGAAGTCAGGGTTGCTTTTAGATTTCATTATATCTGAAGGAACAAATAGACCCATTACTTTTCTTTTATTGTGGAACCAGCCGGAATGTTTAAAAATCTCCCAGGCTTACTGTTATCACCACACACCTATGGCATGTCCTTAAACAACTTTAAGAGAAAACAAAGCCAATGACCATAAAACACACTAGCTCCTTCTGGGAACACGCAAAGTACCAGATCGGCCGGAAGGCGTGTGTGGCCCTGCACTCGGGCTCCCCCCGCCTGTGTCTGCATGGCAGGGGGGGCGGGGGGTGGTTAGGACGCTTCCATCCGGGACTGCTGTGCAGACCCGCTGCCCCGTTACTTATTTACGGCCCCCTTCCTCCTGGCAACCCAGCGCTGTTATAAAGCAGAAGGGCAAGAGTCGTAATGCACTCCCACTGAGACAACCACCATTCGGTTTAGGGTAAAGTCCTTCAGACTTCTTAAAAACGGCTACTAAACAAATGTACATTGGGTCACCCCACGTCATGTGTCCTCCTGGGGGCGGGGGTTACACTTACTATATTTACTGATCTCTTTCCAGGTCAAAACAGAAACCTCTATCTGGTTTCTCATAAGAACGGCTGGTATTTCACTGTGTCATGAAGCCACGGGCCTCGATCGCTGCAAGTTTCCTTGTTTGCACATTTCCGTGCACTCATTCTTCAGAAGGTCAACCAGCAGCTCCCAGGACCTAGGCACTTCCCCCAAGATGCTAAGCCTTCCTGTCTCTATGGCCCGGGCCACCCCGGGCTCCCCATTGGAGCAGCCGCTGTTGTCACCTGGCGACTTCGCCTCCAGAGTCAGTCTACATACAGTTGGATTCTGAGTGCTGCCGGGTATCACCCAACTGAGTCTAGAAAGACAGCCGACTCGTCCTCCAGCGGCTACGCAAGTGACCTTGTCTCCCCGCCAGCACCACCGCAGTCACTAATGCCTGACAAAACGGACTCAGGAACTTACCATATCCTGACACGGGGGTGTTTTCTGGGGACTTTTCACCCAGTGCTTCTGTCGCTGCTTTCAGCTGCTCTTTCAACCTGCTGATGTCACAGTCGGCCTTTGCCCTCACAATGCTGAGCTCCGTGTAGATGTCCTTGTACTTGTCACTGGCGTACTTCTTGTCCTTGGGGAAAAGAAGGGCAGAAGCAAGTGGAGGTTAGGGCCAGGCGGGGCGGTTCATCTCCCAGGGCTGGAAAGCTCTGCAGATAACTGCCACCAAGTTGGGGAGGCAGGTGGGCCCCTGTCTTCCAGAGGCAGACACTCAGTGTGAGATGAAACAGGCATAGCTGGGAGTATCTGTCTGATGTGGGGTGAGCACCCCCAGGGGCTCTGGCAAACCCAGGCACGGCCCTGACCCACCACAGACCTCTTGGAGAGCCCCCTCTGCCTTAGATTTCCATTTTTTTTTTTTTAAGATTTTATTTACTTATTTGAGAGAGAGAGCATGCGAGCATGAGCTGGGGGAGAGGGAGACAGAGGGGGAGAGGCAGACTCCCCGCTGAGCAGAGAGCCCGACGAGGGGCTCAATGCCAGAACTCTGGTATTATGACCTGAGCTGAAGGCAGACGCTTAATCAACTGAGTCACCCAGACACCCCTGTCTTGGATTTCCTAGGTGACTGAATGGCCACCAAGGCTTTCATCATCTCCTCCCTGCCTCCAAAAATGCCCTGGTGGAGACAGGTGGGCTTCACCAAGCTCTCCCCTTCCAGGACGACCTTTGTCTCTGGTCTCTCAGCCCCTGCCGAAGCACACAGGAGGCATGGAGGACAGGGACACAGCGAGACCTCAGTCTCACTATACCTGCGGACGGCCTGGCGTTTTAAGAGAGCTCAATTTTGAAACCACTCCAGAATTTTGTTCCCACTCCAGAAGAGCCTACGGTTTGAGCGCACAAGGGCCTCTGTGAGCTCCACAGACCGGCGCCCCACCTCCACCCCGAGCCCATCCTCAGACCTGTCTCCCGCGGGAGGCGCCATTACCCGCAACGCCGTCTGTAGCTCATCCTTAAGAGAGCTGATCTCCTGTTTCAGGTACTGTATTTCTGACTCCTTGACCCGCAGTAAGACCTAGAATAACAGAGGCATTAGGGACTGACACTGAGGAGCAAAAGGACCTCCAGAGTCTTGAAAGCAAAGATGAGGGCCGAGCAGGGAACCCACCCCCATCCCGGTGACATGCAACCACAAATGCCAGTAGATACTCTTGACCGTTGCTAACAGCTGGCCCATCACATGCAGAAACAGCAAGAAGTCACTGCAATTCCTCCTGGACCCGAGAACCCTGTTCCTCAGCCCGAGGGGCCACAGTGAGTGCCGAGGCTGGGGCCCAGGAAAGCACCCTGCTTGAACTGTGGGAACTCACTCAGCACCTCTCACATCACTGAGCAGATTTTCACAATGAAATGTGAACCGAATGGAGAGAAATCTAAGTGCTTTTATAAAAACACATAAGAATCAATCATTCTGACTTAAGATAAATCTCCCTGCCCCTGAGTAACACGGCGCTCCAGACAGTGAGTAGCTGTGGTGTTCACAGGGCTAGTAAATGTTTCACTTCGGGGCAGCATCTGTGGTGTGGCAGAAACTGGGGGTACGGCGTTAGAGGTCCCCATGACCTCCTCCCTAGGGGTCCCCACTCCTGCCGTGGACCCACACTGCCTGGCAGCTCTTCTCTTGCACTGCCTGGGGTGATCTGGATCCTTCCACGTCTTTCTTGCTGTCTCCAGTGCTCATCCCTGCCATGACCCCATAAGCCGAGGCCACCTCTTGGTCCCCGCTTGGGGCTTGTGCAAGGCAGAGCGGGGTGAAGGGGCTCTGAGTAGTACCTCTAACTCATAGGCGTCCTTGCCCTGTGTGAGCGGGGAGCCAGCAGCCTCTCCGCCTGCGTCCCCGGTCAGCAGCGTCCGTAACCGTGCGATCTCTGCAGCCAGGCGGTTGTTCAGCTCCTGTGGGACAGCAACACAGCAAGGAGGGAGGCTTCACAGAGCTGCCTGGGGGCCGCACTAACACCACACGAGTGGGAGAGGTGGGCAGGTGTGAGTGGAGGGGGCCACGGGCAGGGCTGTCGCACACTGCAGCATCTTAGATTCATGGGCAAGACGGCCACCGCCTGGGACGGACACCCCTGTGACAGCTGTTCACGTGCGCTTTGTGTCTGTGGAACCGCGTGCGCAGAGGTCCACCATCCTCACTACCTTTCTGTCACCGTAACTAGTATCCATGCATCTCATGGCTTGTCCAACTTGAGTTCCTGTAGGGTTGGGCCCTCTTGCTGCCTTCCCCACTCACTTTCTGTACCTCGTTTCCAACTGATACATGGTCATCTTAGGCCACTGCAGTGACTAGCGGAAACCAGTCCTGCCAGAGCGCCCTCGTACAGGGTGAGTGTGGGCCCAGAGGCCTCAAGCCTGGAGCTAGCCAGCACGTCCGTCTACTCAGTGCCTGGGGAGGACGAGCCGGTATACAGACAGTAGTCCAATGTAGTAAGTCAAAGAAGCTTTTATCAAACTAAACCCTAGCCAGGATTTTAAATGCACCCAAATTTTCTGAAAAACAGGCAAACTTCAAGAGAATGATCTGACCAAAAAAAAAAAAAAAAAAATGCAAACAGTGTACGGTCTTGCCTGGGGGACATTTAAACACGGTCCCAGCCTTAGGCACAGGAGACCTGGTCCAGGTGCAGTGGCCCTCCCCCTCAAGTCCTGCAGTGCAGTGATGAAGCAGAAATCCAGAAATGCTTACGAGAGACGGAAACATCTCAGAGATCCCAGAAGGGCTAGAGCTCAAACGAGTCCAAATTTAACCAGCTCATTTGTGTAGCAGACAGCCCCAGCCCCAGCACCTGCACTATTCCGGGGAACGTCAGCCATCAGGGACATGCCTGCAGCTGGGGCATCCCCCACTCCAGCATGGGCCCCCCCCGGCTGAAGGCTCACCTGATTGTGGGCGTTGAGCTCCTGGTTCTCACGCTGGCATTGGCGCAGGGCCTGGCGCTCGGCCTCCAGCGCCTGGGCCAGGTGGGCGTTCTCCAGGCACTTCTGGGAGTACTGCTCCGAGAGGACCTCCAACTCCCGCTGCACCGACTGCAGCTCCTCCCTGGGGAGACGGCACGGCTCACCCCGCTGCCCGCACCCCGGGCCAGGCCTCTAAAAGGCCCTGCGAGTCCCCATCACAAAACTTGAGGAACGACGAGACACAACGCAAAGGGCTGAGCAGAGGGCAGGTCCCATGCATTCTGTGGTCTCGGCGAATCTGGCTCCAGCTAAAGAAGGGGCACCTTCGAAGGACTGCAGGCTTACAGCATCTCCCCTGCATCTTTCCCTGCTCCTCTTTCAAGGAGCTTAACGGTCCCACAGACAAAACTTCCACGATGCCAGGGGAGAAGTCACACTTGTGATTTGTTTTCCACACTAACTTCTGAGGTGCCCTGTGTCTGTTAAGCCAGGAGCAGGCTCTATCCACGCTCAGAGAATCGAAGCCTTGTGGCATTGCTCTCAGTCACTCTGCACCGCTTGGAAAGGACTGCTTCTTCCACTCCCAGAACCAAGGACGACCCTGGGAAGGTTCTCAGCCCCTTGGGAAGGGTGGTTCGGAACTGCCCTCAGAACTCTCAGGCCTGAGCCAATGCCTACCCTTGAGACCCCCGTCTTTCTGGCTCTTAGAAAGACACAGGAAAAGGGCCACTCCCCACCCACAGGGCTTCCCTCCAGCCTGGCCCGCAAGGGCCGCCCCCTGTGGGCAGGAAGCTGACTCACAGGTACTGTCTTCGTAGGGCCTCGATGTCTGAGTTGATGCTGCTGATCTGGGACCTCTGGCTCTTCTCCAACTCACGCTCCATCTCCTCCCGGTGGGCATTCTTCATGGCTTCAATGGCTGTAGGCAAGGACATGGCCATCAGCACAAGAGGCTTGGGGGGGCAAGATGGACAGGACGGCGTGTCTGCCCGTTGTTAATGCGACATCCACGAGTGGTCAGGCTGGTCTATCCCAAACCAAATCTCTGAGCGGACACCAGCCGAGGAGTTCCCGGGGAACGCCCACCACAAAAGGGACGCAGGTGCATTTTTTTTTTAAATGTTAGAAGAAAGCCAAACTGATGAAATAAATGTCAACGTTAAAATCAAGCACGTGTTTATAAACAAGCAAGCTTTCAGGGTGGTAGGTTTTGTCCTTCACCCTGAAATACCCAGCACCGTAAAGCACCATCACAGAAAGGGAGGGTAACACAGAACCGACGGCACTCAGGCTTGCTCGGGGCAGAGCGCATCGGCTCGGTGGCGAAGTCCGTCACCGGGCAGGAGCTGTAGCAACGCTGTGCTCTGACGTTCTTGGCACCGCAGGCAGAGGGGGTCTTATGCAGTCCTAGGGCAATGCCACGGATGGGACTGGCGAGGCTGGGGACAGCCCTTTGGGTGCAGCTGGCGGGGGCTGGCCTCGGGCTCGAAAGCTCTCAGAGAGCTACTGAAAGCAGCCTCTTCCTTGGAAGGAACCGTCAAAGGCCTGTCTTGGATAACCAAGCTGAAACCTCGGGTAAAAGGCGGCGCGAAGGCTGCTCGCCGCCGAACTGTGCAGTTAGCTCAGGAAGCCTGCCGCCGGCCCTGCGTGCGGGGTGAGAGTGGCCGCCCGGCCCAACGCCCACCTGAGATAGTGGCTGCCGTCTCCTCGGCCAGGAGGCGATCCTTCTCCTCTCGCAGCTTCTCCAGCTCCCGCTGGTGCTGCCTCTGCAGGTCCTCAATCTTCTTCTGGTGCGTTTCTTCCATGGCTGCAAACCCTCGCTCGCACGTGGCCTGTAAGATGCAAAAGGAACTCCATGGATTTTTACCTCTGCGTCGGGTGTTCTGTTTATCACGAGGCCACAGCCCGGCCCCTCGAGGCTCCCTGGTCCAGACAGCCCGCTCCCTGACACTGAGCATGGAGCCGGCGGAGCCATCTGATGGCTGTCTGCAGACGCTCACTGATGCTACTGGGCATTTTATGCTATCGGAGCATGTGGGAAAGAGAGTTTACACCTTACTGGAGTGATTGTTCTGAATCCCCTGGAAAGTCCATACTGTGGATGGGAAGTGGCTGCAGTGGAATTAAAAATAGCCGATCCCGGGCCTTTACAGAATCACGGCTAGGCAGGACTGACCAGACGGAGGGAGAAGATAGTAAACGTATGGGGCCTGGCTGGGTCTGGTTTGAGTTACACAGCAAGAAGCTTTCAGCACCAGGCAGGGCACTTCATAAATAGTCACCAACAGCGATGTGTCTTTGTCGGCTCTCGGAGGGAGCCGAGACCATCCTGTGACTGATGGGTATCCCGGTGGCCGGACCCTGCCACTAGCCAGATGGCCACCTTCGCCTGGCGTCCACTGAGGGAATCAGATTAGGCTACATGATCTCTTCTCTTCCAGCCTGCACCTTCCTTCTTCCTTTTTCAAGGAGTACAAAGAAGGGCGCTAATTAACTAACTGAAAAGAGACACATAACAGAACTGCTCTCCACACTCATCCGTGCCTTGTTACAGAGCAGGCTGGATTACTACTTGCATATTGGTTTGGGGGAGGGACACAGGTAAGATGGGGTCCAACTATCCCACATGTTCACATGGAGAAGCCAGGGCCTGGCTTAGCAGAGTGCCCTAAAGGGGCAGGGAACCGTGTCACAGCTGGGAAGGGGTGTGTGTGTAGCTGTTCTGTGCACGGAGGCACACTTTGTATATAAATCCCTTGCCAGATGTCTTTCAGAGTAGGGATCAGGCCTTTCAGTGATTTTAAAAAAAAAACAGGAGAGTATGGAGTATGGCCAGGTTATACTCTAAATGCAAAGTGGGGGCGGGGCTCCTCCCTCCTGACCTATACTACTTGATCAATCTTCTTGCATCTGGATTCAAGAAAGGATAAGAAGAAATCAAATCACCACACTTGGGTGTCTCTGTCTGAGCATCCATAGTAACTGATCGGCCTTTCTGAGATACTCCATTCAATATTTTTGAACATTCTGGACTTTACTGCAACAGGCTGGTGGTGACTGGGCCAATGGTCTTAACTGTTGTCCACTGCTAACTGGGTCTTCCTCCTCCCAGGTAGCTCCCACCTGGAAGCTGCTGGCCTCCTCTCACTGCCGTCACTCCACAGACAGCTGGAGGAGTCCTGGGGCTGTGGCTCCCAGCCCATGGCCTGCTCCGAGCCCCTCATCTGCCCCCGTGTGCTTTGGTTCACAGTGAGCACACAGCTAGTAGGTCTTTTATGGTTTAGTTTGACTCGATAGTTTTAGAACATTTAGAGTTAAGGGTAAAAATTCTTCCTATAGAAACACTGATTTAGGGCACCTGGGTGGCTCAATGGGTTAAAGCCTCTGCCTTCGGCTCAGGTCATGATCTCAGGGTCCTGGGATCGAGGCCCGCATAGGGCTCCCTGCTCAACGGAGAGCCTGCTTCCTCCTCTCTGCCTGCCTCTCAGCCTACTTGTGATCTCTGTCAAATAAATAAATAAAATCTTAAAAAAAAAAAAAAGAAAAACTGAATTAGCTTTAAGGACCAGCTGCTTCCTTGGACAGCATATGTGTTAGGAATCATTCACCTATAAACAAGTATGGATTTTTAAGCCAGTAATTCCTGAGATCAACCCCAGTTCCTCAATGGCTACGGTGCAGTCATAAGGGAAGGTGTAAGCCTGCAGCGGTCAGAGAGGGGCTGTTAGCCAAGACCCTGGTCTCCCTGAGCCCGGGCAAAACTCTGCACAAAGTAAGAGCTGTTGGTCAGAGGCCCTCGAGAGTGCTATTTAATTGTAACTGCTGGGTCTCTAGGGCGTCAATGAGAATAGCGTGGACGGGCCAGATGCTCACAGGCACACGACAGAGGAGGCACAGAGCAAGCAGCAGCCCCGCCCCCAGAGACAGGCTATCAGAATCCCCCAACCCGGTTTCTTGCTAACTAATCACACCACGTCACCAGTCTGGGCCTTATCTCTGCCAGCTGACTGACATGGGGGCTGAGACTGCCTCCGGCACAGGGCTCTGTGGAGCAGAGAGGAAGCCGTCCGTTGGTGGGCAGGGAGCACTTGGCTCCCAGTGAGCGCGAGACGCATCTGTGCCCAGGTCCCCGGCCACACAGACCTGCGTGGTGTCGCGGGAAGGAGCGGGGTGCTCTGCTGGGAGGGCACTAGGGGCCGGTGTTTGTGCAAATCCCTTTTCAAGGCGGGCCTGGCCCCTCTGAGTGCTGTGCTCATGTGCACGGACCACCATGGGGGCATCATTCGTGCACTTCCTGGAAATCAGCACTTGAAGCTTTCTCACAACTCCTAACCCTTTTCAAAAGGTTCTGACTGACTTGGAAAAAGAACAGTGACAATGGCCTCTTGGCCGTCTGAGAGCTTGCTGATGACCACATGTGCTCGTCTCTGGTCAGTGGGTGCGTCATCGCCCCCAGGTAAAGACGACACTGCTGCTGACTCCCAGCCCGTTTCTCCCCTGCTTTCAGAGCGACAGAAGAGCAGCGTGGGTGTCCTGCCGGACAGCAGCACTGGCACGGCGTCTGGGGAGCAACCGAGCAGCTGCCGTAGCCCGGGGGCCAGCTCTGTGCGCCGGCGGGCTGAGGCGCCACCGGAGCAGGGGCTTGACTGGGGATGGAGGGCTTTCGAGGAGCCAGGCCTTTTACTGCGCGCAGCTCCGAGGGATGGTGCGAAATTCAAGAGGATAATGCTGAGAAGCGTCGGGGAAGTTCTGGGCAGCCACACCGCATGCATGCAGGCGGGCATCTCTAGCTCTAAAGGGGCTGGCTGAGAACCTGCCCCGGCCCACACAGCCCAAGGCCCCGAGGAGCCTGGGAAGGTCACCTTTACATGCTAGGGCCTGGGTATTCCGCCTAATGAGGCGGAGTGTGAAATGAGAAAGGGGTGCGAGGGGCAGTCACTGGGGACAGGGCATTTCTCAAAGCCCCCAGAGGAGGAATACCAGTGGTCGAGAGGCATGCTCAGTAGAAAAGCCCTATTTCCATAGAGTGCCCATTAAATGCCGGTTCCCCTAGGAAGTTGGATGGGAGAGTGACCCTCAACACTGTCTTGCAAACAGCCCCATCTTTTGGGAACCCCAACTCTGCTCTCGTAGGGCAGTCAGGAGAGAGCCTTCTGGGGGAGCTTCTGGTCTGTCTCACTTGGGTTCTTCTCAGGTCTGCATCTGTACTGGCCTGGAGTGGGTTCTGTGGGGGTGGAAGAGAGGGCGAGGCTGGGACAGGACAGCAAAGGCTTCCCCTTCTGGGGGCACTGGGAGGGGTCAGGCGGGGTGGGGGGACCATGCTCCCTCTCTCACAGTGCTCCCGTTCTCCTTCCACCAGTCCTCCTTGGGGGTGGGGTGGGGTGGATGTCGAACAGGAGGTTAGACCCTTGTCCAGGCCCTGCTCTAGGACCACACCACGCCAGCGAGGAGTCAGGGGAGGGCCAGAGTATCAACCTGACTCTGCCTGTACAGTAGCTCAGAGCCGAGAACCGTGTCTCAGCTCTGCCCGAGAGCCCTGTCTACCAGCCACTGCCACTGCCCACCAGCGGAGGAACGCCTGCCCCTCCACCGCCTTGAAAATCAAATGATGCTGCAGAACCTTAAGGTTCTCAAAGTCCTTCTGGTACTTCTCCCGCAGTGTGGCCGCGTTGCCCTCCAGGTCCTTGTGCTCCAGCTCCTCCCGCATGATGTCCATCTGGGCCTCCAGCTCCTGGATGCGCTCTCTCAGCCCTGTCATGGAGTCGGCGTCTCCCTTGGCGGCCTGCAGGGGACCCCGGGGCTGGCTGGTGGGCCAGTTGGAGGAGGGGGACTGGTGGGGGCTGCCCGGGGGCCCAGGGGCTGGCAGGGCTTTGGGGAGCTGCTGCTGGTAGTGGTGCAGGGCCTCCTGCAGGCACTGCAAGCTCTGTGAGTAGTGCTCCTGCAAGGTCCTCAGCTCCTCCTCGTGGATGGTCTGCAGCTCCTTGATCTTGAGCTGGAACTTGTCCTCCAGGCTCTGCATCTGCTCCACGTGGTGCCGCTCCATGTCCTGCCGGTCTCGGACCGAGGCATCCAGCTGGCTCAGGACCCTGCTGTGCTCGGCCTGCAGCGTGTCCCCTGCTCTGTTCAACTGCTCCACCACACACCTGATCTCTTCTTCGTACCTCCCTTGCAGGGCGAACATGTTCTCACTGTGCTTGCTCTCCGCTTCTTCCAGACACCTCTGCTGATGGTCCAGCTGGGTGACCTTCGCCTTGAGCTCGGCATTTTCCCTCTCAACAATGGCAATCACTTCCAGGTACTCGCTCTTTTGCTTCCGGAGAAGCTCCTCGTACTCTTCCCTCAGGGCCCCGACTGCTTGCTCGTGCTCCGGACAGGAGGCTCCCGTGCCCTGCCAGGACTCCTTGTAGCACCGGAGCTCCTTTTCATACTCCAGCCGGATTTTGCAGGCTGCGTAACACACCTGAGCCTGAATAATTGCATCCTGAACTAATAATGAAGAATACTGACCGAGGCCTCCCAGGTAAGTGTTATAGGAGAGATTCTGGGATGCCTGGAGAAGCTTCTGACAATCTCTGACTGACTCCACAGGGGGAAGTGAGGTTAACGCGGCAGATATCTCCCCTAAGAGGCTGGCCTTATCTTTAAGCTGCAGGGCGAGTTCTTCCTGAATAGCGACAAGGACCCCAGAGCTCTGGTCGGACACGCAGAAGGGCTCCCGGGAGCCGGCTGCTTCCTGAGGAGTCAGTACTTCTCCCAATGGGCTCGGGTCCCAGGATGCCTGGATGCCTCCTTCCACGCCTGCGGGAAGCTTGAGGGCGTCTGAGACCTGTTGCATCACTCTCTCAAAGTCGGGGGTTCGGTAGGCTCCCAGGATGTCCCCCAGCATGCGCTTGTGCTGCCGCAGGGCCACCTGGGTCCCCTGGAGGGTCTCCTGGATGCTCTGCAACCGCCGGTGGAAGGACTCCCTCACCGACTGCAGCGCGAAGCTGAGCTCTGCCCTGACCCACGTGGCGTCGGCCAGGGCGGGGACCAGGGCCGGTGGGACGCTCTGCTGCCTGCCTCCCGCCGCGCCGGCGGCCTCTCCGCCCAGCGTTCCCAGGCGCTTACTCAGGGACTCGACCTGGCTCCAGAATTCGCCATCCACCAGCACCTTCTTAGCCCAGGTGTCTGCTGGGGGGCCAGGGCAGAGAGCTGCACTTTCAGGTTCCACAGGCCACTTTCCTGACTGAGCAGTCTCGTGGAGAGCGCGTGAGATATCTGATGTTGTGTTTTTTAAGGAGTCTGCTATTTGGTTTATCAGTGAGGCTTCCAGAGCTATCTGATCAGAAAGGAGCTTCAGCTGCTCCTGCTCAGTCAGTTCAGGCTGGTGCAGCGGCCGCGAGACCGCCTTCCCTAGCTCCATGAAACCAGTTTCCTCTGGCTGGGCCCGGGCCGCGCCGTCTGCAGGAGCCGGCCAGTGGCTCGGGGCCTGCATGGTGCTGACGAGCACGCCCCCCACGCTGGCCAGGGGGCCCACGCCCACGTCCTGCGCGTCCTCCGGGCTGGCTGCTGGCAGGGATCGCAGCTGCTCCCGGCAGCTTTCTAGGCAAGCCAGGGCCTGGCTGTTTTTCACCTGGAAGTCGCCGAGCTCCCCGACGTGACTGTCGACGACCTTGGCCCTCAGCTGTCTTTCCTGCTCCAGCTGGGAGGCCAGCGCCCCGACCTGCAGCAGGCTGGCGCGGAGCTGCTCGCGGAGGCGCGCCTCGGTGCCGGCCCACTGCTGGTGCAGCGCGAGCAGGGCCTCCTGGCTCTGGCCCTGCTGGCTCTCCAGCTTCACGGTCACGTCCTTGAGCTTCTCCTCCGTGATGTAGAGCTTCGTCTCCAGGGAGTGGATTATGGAGAGATACGTGTCGGAGTCGCTGGTCGCAGGGAGAGAGCTGGGGGTGGCTTCTGACGACATGCTCTCCTCTGAGGGCGACCGGTCCTGGCTGGTGTCGGAGGATGTGCTGCTGGTCCAAGTCTTCTCGGACCCGTCGGGGTGCGTGTATTTTTGACACTGAATCGTGGAGAACCGGATTCTTTGCCTTTTGACACCAGGGACTCCCTGGTCAGGTTTTGCTGTACTCTGAGGGTATCCCTCCCTGTCCAGCCCCTCCGACTTCAGAGAGCCCACACTCTCTTCTCTGTTGGGGCTGCTGTCGCCACGCTCCTCCCCCAGGGCCGCCCCTGGGTCCTCATCCTGGAGCCTGGAATGTGGGAAGGCTGGGGGTGTGCCAGCAGCTTGGAGCTGCGGGCCCGACAGCACGGTGCCGTCCTCCACCTCTTCCCGGCAGCTCCGTGGCTCCTCCGCATCCTCTGAAGACTCCTTCACAAATTTCCTTAAAATCTCTTCCTTTGCCTGGAGCTTCATTTCTGTTTCCTCTAAGCTGCTCCCCAAAGCAACCATTTTAACCAAAGCCTCATTGAGGTCCTGATCTTTTTTTTCCAGAACCTTCTCGTGCACCTCCTTGATGCGCTTCAGCTCCTCTTCCTTTTCCTTCAGCAGCGTGTGCATGCTCTGGAGCTGGCTGGCCACCCTCCTGTAGGAGTGCTCCAGGCTCTGGTAGTCAGCCTCCCTGCCCCTCAGCTTCTCCCGAAGCTCGGCAACGTCTCCGTCAGACAGGGCGACTCGATCCATCAGCTCCTGGAACCGCTGCCTGATCAGGTCCCGCTCATCTCTGAGGCTCTGGACGTGCTCGGCCAGCTTCTGGATGCTGGCCTCCTTCATCTCCAGCTGCTCCTCCAGCTGGTGCACTACCTCGCTGCCCTCGAACTTGGCGCTCAGCTTCTCCTTGTGGAGGACCTCCGTCTGCTGCTCGTGGTCCTGGAGCTGCTCCTCATAGGCGCCGGCCTTGTCCTCCACCTCCTTCAGGCTCTGCAGCAGCACCTGCTTCTCCTTCTCACAGCTGTCCAGCAGCAGCTCGTAGCTCCTCTGCAGCTTCCCCTCCATCAGCCTCTGGGCCTGCTCGCTGGCGCCGAGCTGCTGGCTGAGGTCGGCGATGCGCTCCTGCAGCCTCTGCACCTCCTTCTGCCGGTCCCTCTGCAGCGCCTGCTGCGTCTCCAGGTCCCGCAGCTCCTGCGTCTTCTCGAGCAGCAGGGCCTCGGCGCTCTTCAGCTTCTGCTCGCTGGCCTGCAGCTGCCCGCTCAGCGCGGCCTCGCTGTGCTGCCACTCCTCCAGCTGCTCCCGGACCTTGTCCTTCTCCAGCTTCAGGTCACCCTTGAGCTTGGCCAGTGCCTGCTCCTTGATGGCGAGCTCAGCAGCGGCATTGCTGAGCCTCGCCTGGAGGCTCCGGATCTCGGCCTCATGGTGCCGGATCGCGTCCTTGGCCTCCCCGTAGCTGCGCTTCAGGGACTGGATCTGCTGCGTGACCAGCTCCTGGCGCTGGCACTGGGCCTCCAGCTCGCTTTGCAGATCCTGGTTGACTCTATGGAGCCTCTGCCAGGCACCGGATGGGGAGGTGGCCACTTCAGTCTTAAAAAAACCGATTAAATACTGGTTAGTACCACTCGGGCCTCCCAGTTCTGAGTGTCACACCTCTGGCCAGGGTCAACCACAGAAAAGCTTCTTGGTGGGTTTGCCTTTTATCCTTGGCATACACTTTTTTTTTTTTCAATTAAAAAACAAATCCAACAAATCATCTTAACTTTTTTTGGCAAGTAGCTGCTTTTGGGTAAACAGAACACATGGACAGTCACATCAAACAGCTCTAACCAAGCAGCTTCTAGGAGAACTAAATCAAACAGAACTGAATAATGGAGCACACTGATGAGCAAAGGAAGACAAAGGACAGGAGAACGCTGGGAAGGAGGACAGGGGGAGGAGCAGAGCTTTGGGATCCGTTTGTTTGTTTTGCAAAACAAAAGGTAGTCAGCTCTAGGCAACAAACCCTAACAAAGCCGGGATGCGGGGGGTTGCGGGTGGTGATGCCACTTCCTTCTAGGACAGGGAGAGAAGGAAGGGAGGCAACTGCTCGGGATGCCAGTGAGGTGACATCTGAAACATTTTCCTTTGGGAAGTGGAGCCCGTCCTCTACAGTAACAGGAAGAACTAATCTCTACCTGCAAGAAGACAAAATGAGGGGAAAACGGAAACCATGGAGTAAAACATGATAATCAACAAAACAAACAAACCTTTGTGGAATTCAAAGTAAGAGAGTGAAGCATGCAAGAAACAAAACACAAATGAAACAAAACTCCCCAAACTGAAAGGCATGCAGAATAGACAGAACTAATTAAGGCAGGGGCAAACACAACACGAACAAGAGTGAGAAGAGCCCAACCTAAGAATTTGGCCTGCCTGTGGCTCGCTCTAGGTCTGGTCTGATGGCAGGGAAGCCACAGATGTGACACTCAGTTATGTTAAAGTTACATACACCCACGCTCCACGTCCGAACCATGCAAGCTCCTCCTCCCAGCACCGTTAGTGCAGTGCCCACCCTGAATGGCTCTCCTCCTGACCCTGAACCCCAAAGGCCCCGTGGTCATTCCGAATGACTTGGGTATAAGCACTTTCAAAGCACAAAGGGAGGTTAAAAGTCACCCGTTGTTAGACCTAGTGGCAAGGTTTGAAGACACCAGCTCTGCCCAGCTGAGGTTGCGTGGGATAGCACTGGCCCCCTCTGCCTGGGGCTTTGCTGCAGGCTCATGCAATCATCCAGGTTAGACACAGAAGCAGGTTCTTAGGTTAGCAATGTGCAAAATCTGCTGCTAGTATCTTGACCACCAGATGTGAAGTGAAGGCATGCAGGATTAAAAAGATGCTCCCCAAACCTGGAAAGTCTGCACAAAACGACCCAAGAAACACATATAGGAAAAAGGGATGCCCACCATCACCAGCCCCTGGTGCCTGAAAATCGGACTGGGGCATGACCATTCCTTGGCTGAAGGGGCTGGGGAGGACAGGGCACATGGAGCCCCCAGGGCCACGGTCAAAGCTGAGGGAGAAAGAGGCGGCAGAGGGGACACGAGACAAAAAATGGCACGGAGACAGGAGGGAAGGTAAACTCTGGCCAGAGGCTCACGTGCCGCCTGGGATGACTTGGCCCAAGATGGCCGGGGTGCTGTGGTTTGGAAATGTCAACACAGACACTTATCACAGAGACTCTGGGTCACTGAGAGCTGGAGAGGCCCTTGGGGTCAAGTTCTAAGTCTATAGAGGCAAGGAGGCTGAGGATGCAGAGGACAGCACCGGCTTCTACTGGTCAGTGGCAGGACCGACTGGAGTGTTGTGTCTTCAGCCTTGGCTGGGAACTCAAGTTCCCCATTCCATCAACCCATTCTGCATTTCTCCAGCACTGCTCCATCCACCACCTCTCCCCACCAGCACATCAGCATGATGGGGCAGGAGTGTGTTGTTTTGTCCCCCAGAACTCAGATGGGGCTGGAGTGGTACAGGACAAGAGGCTCCTGCTGGTGAGACAAAAGGACAGCGCCCACTGCTTACTGGCTAGTATGTGGGCACGGAGCTCTCTGGTGGAGGGCATGGGTTTGCGTCTCAGCTCAGGACTCAGGCTGCTTCCCTTCTCATTAGACTCCCCATTAGGCTGCCGGGAGAGTTGGCTGATGGCCGAGTGGCCACACTTCCCTCCGGCACTTGAGCCGAGGCAGAAAATAAGAAGGGAGCCACTAGGCCAGCGCTAACAGCCCCAGATTGTCCTGTAGGTGTGGTACACACAAGGTCAAGGATGGGGAACCAGTTCTAACTCTGCCACTACCTTGGTGGCACTTGGCTGCTGTTACTCAATTCCTTCAATGGGTAATACGGATCTAATATGGCTACTTGTGAAAGCACATAGAAACGACATGCAGACATGTGATATTGATAATAAATATATACTGGGTACCCTGAGAACCAAGAGGAAAGATGATCAGGATGATTTCATTAAGAAACAAAGAAAAACCCTTGGGAAGAGAGGTTTCAGGCAGATTCTCCACAACGTCCTACGAGGGCAAAGCTACAGAGGACCCGAAGGACCCGAGAGCCTGCGGGCCTTGACGCTGCGGCAGAGGAGCCCGGCGGGGGAGGCCCTCGGGACAGGATGCCCCTGCTCAGCCAGGTTTTGCACATTCCTAGCCTGCCTGGGTCCTCACGCTGAAGCCCAAACGAATGAGGGCTGCAGCAGCCCCTCAGCCCTACCTGCAGCACGTAGCCCTCCCGGGCACTCTGCTCCCGGCCCAGGGCCACCCTCAGTTGGTCCTGCAGGAGCCGGTTCTGCTCCAGAAGGTCCGAGGCCTCCTTCTGGCTCTGCTCCAACTGTCGGGAAAGAGACACACAGTTTTAAGCACAGTGATGGCAAGGACTAGAGGCAGCAGCTCAGCACGAGCCCGCAGTGGCATTTCTGGACACGTCACAAATGCAGGGCTTGGCCTACCTATCTCTCATCCCTGAGGGGCCCGCTCTGGGGCCCAATGAACTATTCAAGTCGATGGCGTGACGGTACTCCTCTGCCCAGCCTGCCGGGTTCACCGCCCCCCCGCCCCCCGCCCCAGAGCCTGTTTCACATTTCGAATATTCCTCAACATCCAGAATGCAGCCTTTGCCTCCTGCTGCCTGACCCGCAACTCCCGCCTCCCTGATCCCGTCACTGGTTACCGGGCTGCTGCAAGAGCTTCAGGGCTTGTCTCTGCCTCCAAGCTTTGGCCCCTCTGACCCAGGGCCACTCACCACATACGGAAGCCTAACTCTGCTCATGTCTGTCTTCTGCCTCGAATCTCTAGTTCATGCCCGTAACAGGGTAAGACAAAGTCCCCTCCTGGGTTCTGCATCCCATCGGCCTGGTCTCCGGCCAACCCCGGCTCAATATGGCAGTGTCCCTACCGTACGGCAAACGCCTTTTCCTTCTGGAAAAGCCTGGCACCCCTTCCCTGCCACCCTCCATGACGTGGCACCCTCCTGTACCTCATGCCTGCACTCGGACCTGTCTGTCCGAGTGTCTGTCTCTCTGAGTGGTCTGGACCACGTGTCCCTCAGTACTGTGTGGCGGAAGCACTCAGGCCACCACCAGGTACAGCGGATGCCGGGAAAGGCTGCTGCACAGAACCCCACCCCCTGTCTGCCCATTACCTCCTTCTCCAGCAGAGAGGTCAGCTCGTGAGTGGAGAGCCGGTCACTCCCATCCTCGGAGGAGGACAGGTGCAGGGGGGCAATGGGCACCTGCTTTTCTTCCCGGAGAGGAGTGGTCTCCACCTGGTGCCACCGCTGCTCGATCTCCACGTGGACGTTCCGTGTCTTGAGGTCGGCGGCCACAGGCAGCCCCGGGCTGCGGTCAACCTCCATCCGCAGGGCCGTGTCGTCAGTGGCCGGCCCGTCCGTGGCATCGAGCGCCCCGAAGCGCTTACGCCGCTCTTCCCGCCGCCGTGCGCGCTCCCGCTCCAGCTCGCCGGCCTCGGCCTCGGGGTGGCCGTCTGATGCCCCCGCGGCGCTGGCCCTCTCCTGAGCCAGGGCCTGCTGGATGGGGCGGAACTCGGCCCAGTCAAAGGTCTTAGAGCGGCCTTCCCGCCTCCGCTCCCGAGCCCGGCTCCTCTTCTGCTCAGGGTCTGGTTCTCCGCGCTCCACCTCTGGCTTCTCACTCGGCCTCGGGCAGGTCTCGAAAGAGGAGCTGCTCCGGTTCTTTTCCTCCGGCAGTGAGCTGGGGGCAAGGGGCAGAGAGCCTGTCAGATGCAGCTCCTGGTGACAGCCACCTGCCCTGGAGGGGCGCCTAGCTCCCCACTTTCTCCTATGCGGCTACGGCTCCCACAGGAGGTGGGAGGAAAGGACACTTGGCCTTTACCTGTGTCCCTTCCGTAGGGGGAACCTAAACAGTTCTGAGTGCGGACAAGAAAGGAAGAGCCACAGATGGCTCAGAGTTTCCAGTCTTGGACCTCAGAGGAAAGCCTGACAGAGGAGGTGCTGTCGGAGAGTGTCATGGTGGAGTCTCCATCAGGCCACACTGGGCACGGCCACCATCTAAATGAGGTCATGAGGGAGGCCAACCCTGTGGTGTGCGTGCGCCGGGCAGTGCTGACAGAATGATGAGACCAATCACTTCTCCCCAAAGGCTCAAGGGTTTTTAAACAAGTGGTAAATAACCCAATCAGGTCTGCATTTCGAGAAAACCACTCTGGCGGCTGGGGTGCAAATCACAGCATGAAAGGCCTGTGCCCACTGTGCCCTGATGAGAGAGATGGCCCAGGTAGCATCTGTGTGGCCACACCACATAGCAGCCCACCCGGTGCAGGTGAGTAGGGAGCGGATTCAAGGGCACCTCTCCTCGCCTAGTAAGAAGTCCATGCCTTTGTCTAATTTGGCCCAAAGCAAAGACTCCTAAAGAGGACGCCGCCTGACCAGGGGTAGGCGAGAATATCAGTTGTGGTGGTTTGAGGGCCCCGGCCGGAGCAGAGTGGCCTCTGGCCCTGCCCAAGGCAGCAGAACAGAGTTGGAAGTCACCCAGGGTCTTGAGGGCCAGTGAGGGTGGTGCCGGGGAGTGGTGGGCTAGGGGCACCTGTCTTTAATTTTTTTTTTTTAAATAGGCTCCATGCCTAGTGTGGAGCCCAACATGGGGCTTGAACTCACAGCCCTGAGATTAAGACCTGAGCTGAAATCAAGAGCCAGACGCCTAACCGTCTGAGCCACCCAGGAGCCCCAGGGAGCGTGGGTCCTTAAACAGGAATCAAAGAGAAGGGAGCCTGGGAAAGAGGCACCCAAAAGAAAGAAAACATGGTCATCATCATGCTTTGGGCCATTTGTCTCAAGTGCTTCAGGGTGGTGGGCCCTGCAAGTTGCCACTTTAAGGCCACATGTGCATTTCAATAAAAGTTCTTCAGAAGAGATCTTCCAACACCACCGAACTGAGAGTGAGAGCTGACCCAGGGTTCCAACTGTGTGGGGCGTTAGGACCACAAGGAGAGCTGGGAGCAGCGGCCAAGGCTCTATGGGAGGGAATCCACCACCCCCCCCCTCCACGCAGGGGGACTACGGGGCATCGCTCAAACCTGCACCTCTGACCTTTGTATTTGCTTCTAATATTTTCTTGGGATTTGGCCCCGTAAGCACTAAAAAAAGTCTGAATTTTCCCCAAACTATAAATGCCCACATAAAACCAGAGGAAAGGCTAAAGACAAACTGGGGGAGGCTGAGGACTCCCTAAGTTTGAGATACACTAATTCTGAAGTAAATTCTAGTCCGGAAGATAATCACTAAGTCCACCTTCCCACACAAACGAAAGACCTGGTCCCTGTGTGCCTGTAGTCCCCGCACGGACTGAACGTCTGAGTGTGGCAAGGAACCATGAACGCCAACCTGGGATGGATGTGCATGTGTGTATGCTCCAGTGTGTCCTCCACACCTGTTCTGAGGCCAGTGGCACATGCCTGTCTGGCGACTTCCCGAGCTGACTTCCTCCCAGCTGGGCCCCTCAATCCCTGCACAGGGCCAGGCCCTCGTGGAGCAGCTGGGGCTGGCTGGGACACGGCAGGCAGAGGAAGGCTGGTGGCCAGGACAGGCCCTCAGGCCCTCTCATGTCCACCACTCATGCCACTGTCGCAGCAGCCTTGCCAGAGAACCCTGAGTTTTGCTAGCCTTACAAAGCTTTGGTCTGTCTTCCTGTCAGGAGAGAGCCAGCGTTCATCTCTGAGGGCAGGACGCACTCCACTCACAGATCAGCTCTCCTAACAGGACACTTGAGAACTTGTCCTGGCCACTGACGCCTGGCCTTACTGACAGGAACAACCGAATATTCTGTTCACTTAATAAATTAAGGAATGAATGAACAGTGCCAATAAACACAGGAGAGGAGATTCTGTTCCTATCTTCTTGCTCAAAGAAGTACAGTCACTAGGAAACAGGCAAGCCCTTGACAAAGATCTGGCAGGGCCACAGCAGCCCCAGGCTGCTGACGGGCACACAGTGGCCCTGGGACACCATCCCAGGTGTGACCAACCACACAAGACACTTGAAGAATCATGCAAAGTACGTGACTGAAAAGTGTAAATGGGACATTCTCAGGACAGGCGAAGGCTCTGAAGCCTTCAGGTGAGAATGACAGAGATCTGGGCATCGTGGAACCAGCCCCACACACCAGAATCTTCTCTTTCTCTTAAACCGGAAACAGGTTTCTAACCTTCAGGGCCGGAGGAGGAAGGCACGCGGCACATCGTGAGGTGTATGAACCACAGAGATTCAATGTGAGGGAAGAACAAGATTTCCAACCCGGTTCTAGCACTGAGTCTCAAAAAAGTTTTTCCTGGTTGTACGGAAATCCAACAGATGGAGGCATGGAGCAAGAAGACCAAGAAAAAGGAACGTTCTGGCGGCCTGTAAAGGCAGCCTCCAGGACTGCCCTTACACTGCCTCGAGAGAGGCCCAGCACCTGGGCCCGAGGGGCTTCTCGCACTAAGTTCAGTCCCGACAGGGGCACAGACAGCTCCACCGGCCAGGTTAAAGGAGGAAAAGGTCACCTGAGACAGAAAAACCAGAAAAGCCAGAGGGAGACTGAGTGGGGCCAGCCGGCAGTGGAGAAGGGAATGAGGGAAGGGAGAAGGCTGTGCTGGAACAGAAGAACCACAGATCCACGAAAGAGCGAGCTGGTGGCCGGCAGGGCAAGTGGTTCCTTCAGGCACCCGGCTGTCTTACCTCGTCACGTCTGGGGCAGAGGTCGGGTGGACATGCTTCATGATGGTCTGGATCCAATTCCGCCGAATTCCAGAGGTCATAGCAGAGAGAGTGAACTCGCCCTCCTTCGTCTATACAAAAGACAAGCTGTCATGAGGGACTGTCCCCTCCCCGCCCCCAAAGGACATCCTGTAGGGAAAACTGCAGCCCAGGAGGGGGCTGTCCTAGGAGCACTGTGTGTGGCCCCCTCGAAGAAGAGCTGGAGAGCAAAGAGCGAAGCTGCTTTGGTGGCCAACTCAGCCATCCTCTTCCCTGCTCCCTGTGTGCCTACAACGTCCCTGGCCGCAGGATGGCTCGCTCTGCTCCCTCGGGGGCTCACAGACTGGGGGGAAGGAGCGCGACCTGACAACAAAGCCAGTGTGTGGGGAACAGTGCGAAGGGGCCCCCAGGCTGGGGAAAGCGGTGTCCCAGGCCCAGCACCACGCAGCCATGCACACCCGTTGCACAGGGTGATGGCGAGGAGAGCGGCAGGCACAGGACTTGGCGGGCGGGCCGGGCTTGATGGGGGGCCGCATCTGTTGGGCTGAGAAGAGGCAGGGAGCCCTGCTGGGCCGTCGCCTGGGCAGTCGTAGTTAGATGAGGCAGAGTGCTAGTGACAGAGAAGAGGGAGGTTCTGTGGCAGCAAAGGAGGTGGTATGCAGTCCCTGGCAGGATACAGGAGTGGAGGGGGTGCTTCTAGGACAATCCCTGGACCGCCAGCTCCTGATGTGGGTGAGGTGGTGGGATAGGAGTCAAGATATAGGAGTACGTTGGTGGTGGCTGAGGGAGAGGAGTTGCACTATGTGGGGACAGGAGGCGGACGGGAGGATAGGGAAGCCAGACAGGGGCTGAGAGCAGGCAGCAGGGCCAGTGAATGGAGAGGTCTTTGGGCTGTAACCCTTATGTCACTGAGCCACACTGCCAGGCACCTCCGAAGACGGGAGAGGCATGAAACACAAGTGGTGGTCTCCTGGAGGCCACCTCCCTTCTTCTGCACTTCGGGCTCCTGTGTCACAGAAGCGAGGGTGTCAGTTCTGTTCTCTAGGCTTCTGCCAATGGGCCTGTGAGATACGTCAGCTGGTCAGCTGATGGGAAGATGAAGTCACCAAGATGGTTCTGGGATGGACAATGGCAAAGCCAGGGGCCAAAATATAAGAGACCACATGCCAGCCCAGCATGCTGCAAAGCATGGCTTGGACCTGACCTCATCCTCCACGTCAGGGCCCCACAGGCACCCCCAGTCGAGAAGTCCCACAGTTCATCTCTCCTTCTCCGCCTTCCCCTCTGTGCAAGCCAAGGGCAGGGCTGCTGCCTCAGGGCTCTCTGAAGCACCCGCCCCTAGTGTCCCCCCCTCCGCCACCCCGCATTCCTGCGTCCTCTGCTTCCTCCCATCCCACTCCAGAGTGGGTATTTCTGCAGTCTGACCCAGCAAGCTGTACATTCTCTCCCATGAGCTCATCTCTCAGCTGCAGAGAGCGCTTTCCCAACCATGTCATGCGGCTGCCTACTATTCTCAGGGATGCCTCCAACGCGGCACGGGCCAGAACTCCAGAGGCTCCCCTCCTGCAAAGCCGTCTCTGCCGCCCGACTGCAGCACAAGGCTCACCGTGCTCTGGGCTGCTGGCCACACCGCTGCCTCCTCCTTCCGCTGGCCAGAGTTGCACCCGGCTGCTCTTCCACCACCGCCTTTGCCCCACACCACTCGGCCTTCTGCCTCTACCTTCCCCTCCTTTCTAAGCGAGCTGCATGTCTTGCTGGATGTGTCTTACTAAGGCACAACTACCCCGTGTCTTCCAGCACATTCCAGGGCTTTCCCCCAATCACAGGACGAGACTCACTCCTGACCCGGCCCATAGGGCTCTCACGGTGCCTCCCTCACCTGGCTTCTGCACGCAGCCACCTTTTGGGTGCCACTAGGTCTGGTGGCCAGGCAAGAACATGCCAAACTCAGCCCTCCAGCCTTGCCTTGCAAGATCCTAAAGCTCCTCAGTGGGTCAGGCTGAGCCCCTCCTGGGACCCACTCTCCTGCACTGACAGCAATCTCTCCTGGCTTAGAACTCTGAGTCCATGGGGCTCATGGAAAAGCATCAGAACTGGAACTAAGTTCACGCTGCCCCATCTGGGATAAAGTGAAGAGGGGTCCGACTGACAGCTGAGATCAGCTAGGGAACACGGGTGACTCGGAAATGACCTCGCCTGTGACAGGGAGAGCAGGTGAGTTCTTAGAGAGAGAGAAACTGGCACCTGTGAGGTTCGGGCCATGGCCTCATCACACAGAAGGCAAACAATGATGCCGAACAAGCCCAGTGACAGGTGTTGACTTAATGTTTATAAAACACTTCTTACCCCTGGGATGCCCTACCCAGACAGACCCGTGCTTTAAAACAGAGAGGTGGGGTGCAGGTGGGGGGTCAGCATGGGCCTGGAAAGCCAGAATCTACCACTGTCTCCAATGCCATCTGACATGCTGGCTTACTACACATGCCTACCCCTCCTGCAGGGACAAAGGCACAAGAGCATCACAGCGGGGCAGCACGGGTCACCAAGCTCGACTGGCTCATGCCCTGGCCCTGATGCGGGGCCAGCAGTGCAACCTCCAACCAGGCCTTGGTGTCTACACCTTTGCCCTGCATGGAGGGAATGCCATGACCAGTAGGCTGGCGTGCTGCTGCCTGATTTCTCCTTGTAATAAAATCTTTGGCCTTCTGGTCTGAACCTTGGTGTCCTCTGGGTCTGGTTAATACAAGTTAGACCCAAGGTGCCTGATCTGCTCCAGGTCTAGAAGTGCAACTGAGTTAGTGGGACACAAAGACCTGAAGGTAAGACCCCGCTAAAGGCGACCCAACTGGACTCCTAGCTCCCTGTGAGAAACTGAGTCCCAGGGGGCAGCTCTGTCAGGCTGCTCACTAGCACCCACTCCCAGGGCTCCTGTGAGGCACGAATTCGCTTGGCCCTAGCTCCTGGGAAGGAACCTGTGAATGCTGGTTACTCCGGGCTGGAGCTGGCCACGCCAGAAAGACCAGCCACACAGTGAGGGTGGGGACTTTGAGACAATGTGGAATCAGCCGGGCTCTTAGAAGAGGGCTGCAAACTTCATTTGACTACATGGACAGTAACTCAATCAACAACAGTCACGAAGCTTCAGTAAAAGCTCTGGACACCGACTCGGGTGAGTTTCTTGAGCTGGAAGCTCTGGGTACTGCCACACGGCACCCAAGAGGGAAAGCATCCCCGAGGACTTGGAAGGTTTGTGTTCGGGGCCATCTCAGGACAATTCTCCACGTCTCTTCCTCTGCCTTGTTGTGATTTGTATCCTTCTGCTACAAGGAAACTACGATTGTTAAGTATAGTGCTTTCCTGTGAGTCACTCTGGCTAATTCTGGAACCTGAGGGTGATTTTAGGTACCCCCTGATCTTGCAGTTGGTGTCAGAGTGAGAGCAGATGCAACAGTTGAGGACTGTGCCCTAACCTTGAGCCTGGCTGCCTCCCGGTAGCCCTCGGGGCAACAGCTTTAATGAAACGGCCCAGGAGAACCATTCATTTCTCCATTCAGATTCAGATTCTTTTGGGGGGGCGGGGAAAGGGCAGTGCCTTGCTTGCCTGAGTCCTTCACAAGATCGTGGGGGAACTAACACTTCTATTCTTATTTCCCATATCCCGTGTCTCTTCCCAAACACCAGCATTAAAAAAAAAAAAAAAAGAAAAGAAAAGGAAAAGGAAAAGAAAAAAACCTTCCATAACAGAAAGCTTCTAAGTGATACTGAGAAGGTGCTAATGCCTAATTTTTGGGATGAGGTGCTTGGGACAGAAGAAGGCACAGGTGAAGGCACGAGCGTTGACGGTAAAGAGCTCGTGCCAACCAAGCCTATAGGTGGTCAGGCTTGCCCACAAGTGTCCCCGGACCAGGATACCAGGTTCTTGGAGACATGTCCCAGCAGGTCAAGCCTGTGTCCCCCACCTCCACACCCAGCCTGTCTCCAAACTCCACCCCAGGCTCACATGTATCTGGAAGCCATAGTTTCTCTGGACTGGATACTCCGTGACATCGTAACATGTAGACAAGTCAATTTCCCCATCCAAGTCAGCCGCCTACAGAGAGAAAGTAAGAGTCAATACCCGGACAAGCGAATTTCCACATTAGCTTTATTTTTAATGGGCATATACGCTGACGAGTGAGGATACTGCCTATCCTCCGCTGTGTGGAAGCATTCATGCCACATCCCCACGCATCCTGCCAAAGATGCCCCATGCCAGTGGTTCTCCAACCTAATGCTGGAACTCTCCTTTTCTCTTAAAAATTGAGCACCCCAAAGAGTTTTCATTTATGTGGGTTTTACCTATTGGTGATAGTAGCACATTAGAAATAAACTAGAAAAAAGGTAAATATATTTTCTCCTTTAAGAACACAAATAAAACATTTTATTTTTTCATAAAAAATATTTTAAAAAGTCAGTAAGGGATTTTTGCAAATCTTTCTTTAAACGCTTGGCTTCCAAGGACAGCTGGATTCTCACATCTATTGCTACATTCATCCTATTCAATATATCGTTTTGAATAAAGCACGGCTGACCCTTGAACAATATGGGTTTGAATTGTGTGGGTCCAGTTATACGCGGATTTTTTTTTTTGATGTAGTAATGTGTTTTCTCTTCCTTATGATTTTCTTAATGGCCTATTTTCTAGCTTATTCTAAGAATACAGTATACGATACACATAACATGGAAATGTTAAGGGTTGTGATCAACAGTAGGCTCTTAGTTCAGTTTTGGGGGAGTCAAAAGTTACATGCAGGTTTTCAACTGCAGGAGGGGATGGCCCCCTAAGCCCTGTGTCTGTTCAAGGGTCAACCGTATATGAAGACAGTCCAACCCTAAATAGATACAGACTGGAAAAGACAGTTGTATTTTAATAGTCATTTCTTTCTTTTTTTCCAGTTTGGTTGAGGAATAGTTGACATACGTCACTGTATAAGTTGAAGGTATACAGCATGATGGTTTGATCGACATACACAGTGAAAAGTTGTACTCTCTTAAAGGGTAACTGCAAAGTAGTCTGAAATCTGATCAAGAGACTGTCCATACTATTGTGTTAAAATCCATGGTTTTTCGCTGCCCTCTGAATGGACCTTTACCTGTGCGTGATTTTGTAACTTTATGTATTATTGGTCATTTGGAAGACGCCAAGTTAGGGTATCTTCCACAGGTGGACACATTTCATTACACAAGCTCAGAACATGTTAGTATTAGCACCAATGTGGTCAGGACAGTCTGTAAGGGAAGGGAAGCTGTCAAGTTTGTGATGGGGAAAACACATTTTCCAAAGTTCCAATTTTGCTTGAAAGCTCAAACTGTCTTGCTGGCAACAAATCGTCAGTTGTTTTCTTTGAAGGGACACACTCACTTGGTTTATTTTTAAGAAAGTGCCAAGCACATAAAGCAAGCAGGCAGTGCGTGTCTCAGCAGCTCTGTCCGGTACAGACAGTACTGCACGAGGAGATGGCACAGACGGGGTGCAAGTGCCTTCCCCCCACGAGGGACCCCTATATGCCGGTATGCAGCGAAAGTGACTTATGCTTACTGTCGATTTTGAATCACAGAATACAGAAGAGTTTTCAAGAACTGAGGCTTTAAACGACACCTTAATTTTATAACAAGAGTTTTGAGTAGACCAGCCCCCCAAAAGGGTCTCCAGGGGTTCACAGACTACACTCGCAGAACTGCTGGTCTGTGCACACACTACCAACCATGCACGCTTCTGTGTTTCCTGATGTCAGGCAGCAGGGCCTGCTGCCCACACAACCTCCGCTACCTTGTAGCACTAACAACCTTCCACTGAAGTCCATAAAGAACTTCCTTTTTCTGAGGTTCACGGTATGTAAATACATATAACCAACCCCCTAATGACAGATATTTAGATTCTTGCCAATCTGCTACTCTTCCAAAAGTGCAGGAATGCTTAACTTTGGGCACAGATCTTTTCCTATATGTGGAAATATATCTGAAGGATTCCCAGAGTGGAATGCAAGGGAAAAGGTAGGAACACAGGCTTGCCAAATTGCTCAAAAGAGATTATTTTTTTGTAGGTGAAGGAAAAAGAGCCCCTTCTGGTTGGTCTTCAACCAAGGCAGTCAACTGGGCCAACCAAATTCATTTGTCACATTCCATCTTTGTCCAAAATACAAGGGACAAGATTTAGTTCTCTTTCTCTTTTTAAAAAGATTTTATTTATTTATTTGACAGAGAGAGATACAGTGGGAGAGGGAACACAAGCAGGGGGAGTGGGAAAGGGAGAAGCAGGCTTCCCGCTGAGCAAGGAGCCCAATGTGGGGCTCGATCCCAGGACCCTAGGACCATGACCTGAGCCGAAGGCAGACTCTTAACGACAGAGCCACCCAGGTGCCCCGTTTAGTTCTGTTTCTTCAAGAGACAATTCTCCATGAAATCTTTGCAGAAAAAAACAAAACTGCTCATCCTGAGTTTTAAAATAAGCCATCTTTCAGTGTTTTTCAAAGAGCAGACAAAAGAGAAGCCACTGAAACACACCACCCAGGTGCCGAAAGCAGGGCCTCTAAGCAGCCCAGTGTCTCAGGAAGAATCAGTCACGAGAGCTGGTCACACTATGCTCAGCCTTCTACCAAATCTAGACCGGGAAACCCAAGATGGCAACTTAGACACCTGTGGACAGACAGAAGGGGACTTGAGCCTGGAGAAGCAGTGGCCGGAAGCCAGAGCTCCCAGGTGCCTCTTGGACCCCTTCAGGTGTCTCCACAACTAAAAAGGAAACCAAGACACTCACCTCCTCAGCCGCAGAGTCCCTGTAGTATCTCAGACTTTGATCAGCAAGGACAAACCAGTGTTTCTTCCACTAAAAGGGAAGGGAAAAAGCAGACTCAACTCGAGCAGAGCAGCACGTTTACTGCTCCAAGGTGATCCACAGCCAGAGTCCTGGGGGAACCTCCCAGAGCACAGGAAAAGCAGAGGGCAGGCGGCCCCTCCCACGAGTGGCAGACACACACAGGACTCTGCTCAGGCCGCAGGCAGCCATGCGCACAGGACCTCAGGGCACTTGCTAAGCTGCGGCTCCCCCGTGACCAGGCAGCATGGAGAGCTGGGGTGGGCCGCGGGCTATGGGCTCTCTGTAACCCACAGTGGTGTGGCTGGTGAAAAGTGCTTCGCAGTCCTCAATCTCAACTCCAGAGGCTGCAGACAGGGGGCTGGGCGCTCAGAGCTGAAAGGTGGGTGTGGAAAGAGCATCTCCATCCTCAGGTGGCTCCCTGTGAGCCACGGCCACTGGCGGCTAACCAGAGGGGCGCCCACCTGCAGCCAGCAGGAGCAAACCAGCCAGCTAGCTTCCCAAGTCTTCACTGTGAGTAGCAAGGAGGGAGACTTGAGTCTTCAGGCAAGGCCAGGGGGATTGATATGGAGAAGAGAGAAAAAGAGGACGTTTCGGCACAGTCGCTCAGGAAGCACGGGGGGGAGCTTGGGAGGGCGGGCTTTCGGGGCCTCTCTCAGCATGAACTAGCAGGTTCCCCTTCATGCCTTCTGGGAGGCTTGGCCTTCCAGCCCCCAGCAGGGTCAAGGCGGGGCTGGCAGGTCCAGTGGCAAATGGCTCTTCTTGCTTGAGTTTGACGGCAAGAACGCACCACACTTGCTCCTCCCAGGACTGCAGCTGAGTTTGAGTCTCTGGTAGAGTCTAGAAGCCCTTGACTGCTGTCCACTTGTCCCGCCTTGTAAGCAACCCCAAGCCAACCACACGGCCAGGGGCTTCCTGGGAAGGCTGGGCTCCCCGGGAACTTTAAGGAAAGATTACCAGGTAGGGAGCTAGTGTTGCAGGACGCTCCCCTGGCCAGAGGCTGAGCTCCTTGCGGGGTGCAGAAGGGCAATCTTCTCCAGAGACCCCCGCCCCCCACTGCAGAACTGAGGGTGGGGGAGGCTGTGCACCTCCACTTCCCTGAGGAGACGGGGGTCTCGGCCATAGCACAGGCCTGGCCCACCAGACAAGAGGCCAGGCTGGAGGTGGGGGATCGAGCCAGTGTTCCCACACCTGGCGGGACAAGGCCAGGGAGACCTCGCACCTGCTCCCCAGTGCCTCAGGGGCCCCGACAGCCCTGCATGCTCACCTGGCCATCCTCGTACTGCTTGGTCAGCCAGCCTTTCTTGAAATTCAGCAGGTCGGGCTAAGAAGGGAAGAAAAAAAGAAGAGTTCAGAAGAAAGCACACTGATATCCCAGTCGTGGGGAAAGGGTGACTGAGGTGTAGACATTTCTGTCTACATGAGGCGGGCGGCAGGAAAAGGGCTTTCTCCGCCTGCCTGCAAACACTCGGCAGACTCGCATGTTGTCGCGGGAGGAGATGCCGGGCTCGGTGGGCTGATGAAGACGGAAGGGCACGGCCCCAGTGCCCCAGGAGCAGCAGCAGCTGGGCGGCCTGGACGCCCTGAGGGAAGCCCTAGGCCGTGTCCGCAGCGGCCACCCGGCAGCACAGAATGGCCCAGGGGGAGGGTCGGTTAGTGTTCCCCGTGAAGAGGAAAAGCTACAGTGAGCACTAAAAGAAGAAATCAGAAGTTCTCACAGAAGCCACAGGAAGACTGAGAGCGAAAGTCTGAAGAACGGAGGCCACGTACGGTGTCGATCAAGGATGCAGCAGCAAGTCTGCCGAGGCCTTGAGGCCGCGTATCCAATGGGACGGGCTTTAGGCTCCATTTCCCCACAAGATGCAAACCCCAGACAGCGGACAGGAAAGCAGGGGGTGCTGTCCCTGCCGGGCTCTCCTGCTCCCGGGTCCCTGGGCTTGTGGAGCAGCCAGAGGAGGCGCCTGAACCTGGCCTGCATTTCATGTCTGGAGGGCTGCAAAGCCAGCGCCTGAAGAGATGTGGAGCACCCTTCCCCTCACCCTGTGTGCTTGCTCTCCACTTCCCTACAGGTGTCTTGACGAGAAACGGGCTGTGACGTCTTTCAGTACTTGAAGGACGGGGGCGGTTATGAGAACAGGTGTACAGTGGCAGGACCACTAGGAGCAACACATGTTCTGGGAGTCTCTGCTCCAAACCTCTGAGCCACACCTAGACTCAAGGGAAAAACAAACCTCCTCCAGGAAAGAAGCCCTCCTATCCTTGTTCGGGTTCATGTCAGTGTGTGGGTGGTGGTGGCTCCACACCCTGGGGGTAGAAGTGGCACCCACCGTGGGGTTCTCAGAGGCTGAGGAGCCCCAGGTCACCCTGTGAGCAGCTGTCCTTCACTCCCAGGGCCTCCGGCCAGCTGCCGTCAGCCCCCTGAGGAAGCGATGGTCCCGCCTGACCACAGCCCATCCGCACCCCTACTGCTGCAGCTCAAAGGACCTAGGGCGAAGGCCTTTCTCCTCCTGTGGTGAAACGCCACGAACGAGGCAAGGGCTCCCAGGAAGAGGGAGCCCCTGCCTGCAAAACGTCACTGAAACAAACACCCAAAACAAGAGCAGAGGTTCCCCACTGTGGCCCTGGTTCCCCGAAGTCAGGATCTTGCTGCTTTGACCAAGTGGCCTTCTCTACCAGGGACTTCAGAGCTCAGGATGCCCATGGAGTCCAAAAAGGGGAAAGAAACACAGCATCTGCTTCCCACGCACAGACACGAAGGCCAGTGCAGAGGGGACAGCCAGCATGGACGCACGGACATAAGCAGACAGTGACCCCAAGTGACAGAAGCAGCAGGAGCAGCGTCTCCAGGCCTCGGTGCGCGGGCGCCTGGGCTCACCGTCAGGGAGGACTCCGTGGACCTCCTGTCCAGTGACTTGGCTCTTCGGTGTGGAGACAGGGGGGAGGCCGAGGTGTCCGGGAGAGGAGCTGTGGGGGCTTCGCTGGGGAGGTCCTGTGGCAGAGAGCAGCCGCCAGTCAGTACAAGCCAGTGCACTCAGGTGGGGAACAGAGCTGCAGGAGGCTCAAGACCGTCCCCAGGCGAGGACGAGAGCACTGCGTCTGGGGTCCCATGGCAAGTGTGGGCCAGCGTGGGGATGGGAGCTAGTGTCCCGGGACTCCTCGTCCAGTGCCTCCCGCTTCACGCAGCGGGTTCAAAGACGCACTAGTTGTCGAAGCAGCCTTTTCTTTCAGATGCACTTGTCACCATCACTCTCCTGGTGCCACCCCCGTCCCCTGGCTTCTCGGGGTCACAGAAAGAAGAGCCCCGGACTCTGTGGCAGCCGGCAGCAGAGCACCTCATGAGCCCAGAGAGAAGCTGGAGAGGAAGATGAAGATCGGACACAGCAGGGCTGCAAGAGGCGGGTGGGCTGCCCAGGAGGAGGAGGAGGGTTCAGAAGAGGGATCTGCCCGGGGACTAAGCAGAGAAGCAAGGGCTATGCCGCCACTCGAAAGAAAGAGAAAGGAAGGTGCTCAGCCTCATGGCTGGGCTGCCTCAGAGAGGAAGAGAGCAGCTCTACCTATGACCTGGGATCGAAGGTTCGCTGGACTAGCATTTAGCAGAAATGGATGAAGTTCTGACAGGAAGATGCAGAAGACAGACCTTGCCCTCAAGAAAGTCACTCACTGGAGGAGAGGAGAGACACGAGCAAACAACCAGGAAACGAGAGTGGAAGCCCAGTGGCAGTGTGTCCACGCGTGTGTTTGGGGGGGGGGGCTGTGAGAAGGTGTGGGACCACGTGCTGACTGTGCCCCCGTGGCCGCACATGGCACTGCCCGGGCCTCAGCGCTGGCTCCAGACCCCAGATGCTCACCCGTTTCCGGGGAAATGCCCTCTTCTCACTGCGGCCCTGGCGAGTGTCACTTGACGGTGAGGGGCCCGCTGACGAGTTAGTCTCCATGTGCTCTGCCTTCTCAATGTCCAAGGCCTCAAATTTCTCAATGACCTGGGACCTCCTGCAAGAGAGGACAGGAGGCTGCTGAGGGGGAGACAGGGTCCCCCCCACAGCCTGAGGCGGGCTTGGTGTTGAGTTGCAGAGGAGCTCCTTCAGCCAACACTGCCATGCCTGGCCCAGCCCAGCCTTCCCTGAGCCTCGCCTTCCGCAGGGCGCGTAGGCTGTGCACGCAGCACACTTGGCCAGTTCTCCTGACTCCCCTCCCCAAGCTCCTGGTCCCACCACCGTGGAGGGGGAAGCCATGCAGGGGCTGGCAGCAGCTCAGGGGCCAGGGCCCTCCCTTTCCCCAGGCCTGTCCTTGACCTCTGCCCCCCACACTGGAGGCCCCTGCACGATCTGTTGACACACTTGGCAATCACACAACTCATTGCCTGGCATCCTCTCCTGAGCCACAGACATGATCAGAAGGCAACCACCACCTTGGAGGGCGACCACCTCCATCCTCCTTGCGTTCATTCCTCAGCAGATCATGATGCAGCCCCCACCCCAGGGCATCCACAATTTAGCAAGAAAAAGGCCCATGAATTAACATCGTTTCTGCCGACAGTAAAAAGAATCAAAAACCAAATTAAAACAAAAACAAAGCAAGTTGATTTCGTGTGAAAAGGCCGGCGCATCATCAGGCCGTCTACGGCTGGAGACGGAGCTGAGATGGGAGCGAAGCAGGCGAAGGAAGGGCGAGTAACGTCACAACAGCCACACAGCAGGAGAAGGCGGAGAGGGGCAAGACCTGAAAGAAAAGAAGGCTGGAAAATGAATACACAGAAAGGGACGGCTTTTTAAATCAAATAATGGTAAATCAAAATTATCCAAAGAACTAAAGAAACAAAAACCCAAGGTGATCGCTGAGAAGGGGACGCCATCCTTGTCCCTGAGTCACAAGGAGTAGCCATGGTGGCCGAAGGCAGGGAGGCCAGGTGGGGCATGTGGCCTGAGGCCGAGTCCTCACCCCTGGGGTCTGCCCACCGGGGGTTAGGGCGAGCCTGACACTTGGACACTGTTTACAAAAGGGATAAGGCTCAAATGGGAGTCACTTGTGCTAAGCCCCCTCAACAAGCTGACACTAGTCAATCTGGAGTTACCTGGCCAGCACTGGTGAGGTAATCTGCCTGACAGACCCCTGCTGTCCCCCAAAAGGAAGGTGACCTTGCCTGAAATAATGCACTCTTTGACAGGAACTTCCTTGTCCCATCCCCTTCTGCCTATAAAGGTCTTTCACTTTGCACAGCTCCTCAGAGCTCCTTTCTGTTAGATGGGATGCTGAATCACTGAATAAAGCCGATAAGATCTTTAAAACTTCCTCAGGTAATTTTCTTTTTACAGAGCTGGTGGCAGTGGTGGGACCTGAAGGAAACTTCAGACAGCTTCGAGGACAATGAGAAACAGCTAGCTGTGGTACCCATGAACCGTCAGAGTTCTCTTTCTTGCCATTTCTGAGGGCCACGGGAAGTTCCTCTCGGTTCCGAGCTCTGCTCTCTTGGCGCTGAGCTCCTGATTTAATTGGCTTTCTATGGTCCCTCACTTGACTAGACCATGCTGGCAACTGTGGCTAGTTCAGTCTGCAATTCTCCATTTGACTGGAACCCCCAGTCCTCAGTTCAGTCCTTAGATTCCCTGTTGGCGACTTCTGATGGCTCAGTCCATAGTTCCCCATCTGATGGGAATCCTGGTCCAGGGTTCCCATTCTCTGGGGTGTGCTGGTTCAGTACCTTCCCGACTGCCCAGCTCCACAGTGAGAACTGCTGGTGGTGCACACAAAGCCTTTCAATGGTTAGTAACGTCACAGTTACTGCTGATGCGTTAAGGTGCACACAAGGTAAAGGCTGTTGCGGACGAGACTCTCAGAAGCCAAAAGCTACAAAATTGATGGGCACAGGCCAAGCACTTCAAAACCTATTAGGGTGTTTGCCAGCTAACTCTAAGACTCCTGTGTTAGGGTAAGCTGGTCATGCAACGGACTCTAGTGACACTGGGTTACCTGCCAACCTCAAAAAAATGTCCATGCAACAAGGTACACTGTAAAACACGACACAATTCCTAACCCAGCAGCATATCCCTTTAGGTATTAATTTGGCTCTGGGAGACTCAAAGTCTCAGCTAGAAGAAACAGGATCTTTAAATTCTAGAGTTGAGGGGGCGCCTGGGTGGTTTGCAGTTGGTTAAGCATCTGCCTTCGGTTCAGGTCATGATCTCAGGGTTCTGGGATTGAGTCCCATGTGGGGCTCCCTGCTCAGTGGGAAGTGTGCTTCTCCCTCTGCCCTGCCCACCTGGCGCATGTTCGCACGTGTGCTCTCTCTCTCTCTCTCTCTCAAATAAATAAAATCTTAAAAAAAAAAAAAATCCAGAGTTCAGCACACCAACTTCCAGCACACCTACTTATTTTATGGTTAAGAACTATAGTTCCAGAAGCTATAGATATCTATAAAAATGCAAAATCTTACTAAAGATAACCTAGATTTACAATGGCCAATAGGGGAATATTCCAATTAGACAAGATCCATTTATTTAAGAAGTACACTGAAAAGCAAGGGTTCCTAAATCAAACAAACAGAATGGAGTACCTATTTTAATTGATATGCAGAAGCTTCCAAAGGCTTCAAGATTCCAAAACAGTTTCATTGAGTTTTGCTGCAGAGGCTAATGAAAAATTAAAGACACAAAAGATACCTTAAACAATACCTAGGCCTCCCCCTTACACCCTCCTAGGGAGTACAACATCAAAACATTGGCCCAGACATCAGCATATCATTTGTAAGCAACTGGGCCATTAGAAAAAATTTTGTCTTCAAACGTTCTGGATAAATCCTTCGACACCAACTGGAATGCCCCCAAATCTGCCTTCAAAGGAGAACCCGCCCCCCAGTGTGGGGTCCTCCCAGAGTTGGTGGGACTCTGAGGGATTTTCTGATAAACTGCTATGTTATTCTCTTAAACAGCCAAGAAAAACTAAAATTAAAATTAATGAAAAATCTTGCCAAATTCTGGTAGATACCACAGGCTACAGAAGGGATCCTGGGAAAACTGGCAGAAGCCACAGGAAAGTGAGAATTCATACCAGAGCCAGGTCTCCTGAATCACCATCTGTAATGCCCCATTAATCGAAAGACAAAAATAAAATTTCACACTCTGTCCTTTTCTTTCCAAATCCAAACACACTGGTTCTTGATCCTTTCTTTCTCAGGGACAGCTACTGCCTTCTTGCTTGTCTTGTGTCTTAAGAACTTGGCTTGGTTTTCTGCCTGAAAGAGACATGCAGGTTGCTGGTTCTTTCTTCTGGCTATCTTAGAGAGTTAACTCTGGGTCTTGGGAAGATAGTAAGTATCCTTTTATACCCCTCGCGAGATCCCCTCTTACATCAAAGGGGGGCTGTTCAATACTGCCAGAAACATTTACTGTATGTCCTAGCTGAAAAGTGACAAGATATTTAAAAGGAGTTTTGTTTGTTTTTTAAGATTTTATTTATTTATTTGACACAGAGAGAGAGAGAGAGAGAGATTACAAGTAGGCAGAGCAGGGAGCCCGATGCGGGCCTCGATCCCAGGACCCTAAGATCATGACCTGAGCCGAAGGCAGAGGCTTTAACCCACTGAGCCACCCAGATGCCCCATTTCTTTTTTTTAACCAAAATCACTAAATGCTTCTAAGTATCTCTAAAGGCTTCTAAGTATTGTGAAGATTTTGGCCTTAGGAAACAAAAGTCCTTGGAGGCATTTACATTCTTTCCCTGTGCCTTGTGATGTAAATGGTCGACCTGGTCTTCTCAGGTACCTCTTATCTAGGCCCTCTCTCTGAAATACAAAGTTCAGGGAGGGAATGTTACCAGAAAAACTAAAGAGGGAAAGGTTATTTGGAACAAGGATAAACAAAAAATCTTAAGTGTCTTCTCCACCAAGTATCATTAAAAAGCTTTAGCCATCTGACCAGGTAAACTTACTAATCTGCCAGAAACACAACAGATGAACTTAGAACTAGTGCATTTAGTGTTACTGTATCTGTCCATGGCCAAAATTTTAGAATGGAAGCTGTAAGGTGTGTGTGTGTGTGCGTGTGTGTGCGCGTGTGTGTGCGTGTGTGATTTCTACCTATGGACGACATTGCCAAAATTAATTTGTAAAAGAGCTCTATTTAATTGGCTTCAAGAAAATTAAGTACTTATATGAGTTACATGTATATTCATATATACATATATTTGAATAAATACAATAACATTATACAACTTATAATAGAAAGTAACCTAATGCTTTCGGTTCATGTGATCCAAGAAAATCTTCAGTATTAATGCTGACTTGTTAGATTAGTTAAAATAGACAAGTCTTCAGAGTTATCAACATTAAGTATAGTATATACCTACACCTTTTATTCTATCTGGGTTTACTAGTCAAATAAGCTCATGGTGTCTCTGTTATAAACTTTGTCAACAGGAAAAATAACGTAGGATGATGGCTGACTTTGTCCAAATGTGTCACGAAGCTTTCATGGGTAGTCGAAACAGATGGTCTATGAATCAAATATATATAAATGAAATACGCATCTTTAGGTGAACCTTTCAGCAATAATTGTATTTTTGGTGTATCTACTTAAATAGTTTCCCCAAATCTTTTTGGTAAAAATATCTTAAAAGTTTTACTAAATTAAACAATGATGTTATTGAATACCTAGATCATTTCCAAAGAAAAAATATTGAAACATTAATCACCTACTTTTCTGCTTCTCATTATATAAAAAAAGTAAGCATATTTGGGTCTATTAGTAAACATGTTTTGTGCTACACTGAAAAATCTATTATGAGAAAGCATGTTTCCAAAAGATACAAGATGTATTCATAAATTTGTCAAGCTGCAGAATGCTAACATAAGTCAGTTCATAATTGCTTACTACTATATTTTCATGACAGATTAAGGTTTTTAAGGGTTAGAAATTCTAATATATGTGGGATGTATGTTTTTGGTCACAGAAGATATGAGGAACGGAGATCCATTTTTGTTGAGGGAAAAGAAAGTAATTTTGCCCTAACATGAGACTAGTTATTGCAGAATGGAAAAGAAGAAAACAAAACAAAACAAAACAAAACAAAAAAAACAGGACAAAATCAGAATATAAAAAAGAAAACTGGATAAGGTTTGTGAAAAAGAAATCTTGGGAAAAGAAGTTTATGCCCGGTCAGGCTAATATTAAAATGAATGTGAGTTAAAAAAAAAAAAAAAAAGATGAATTTTAATTAAGGTTGTACAGTATTATTATTTGGTTTTCTCTGTTAAAAGGACAAAATTTTCTTGGTCTGCTATTGATAAAAGACTTTGAAAGGTCTTCTTTACTTTTTAAGTAATCTGCTGAGAAAACAAAGATTTGGGGTCTTATCAAAATAATGTCTTATGTTTCATGTTGTCTTTATCAGGTCTTTGATTACTGAAGAAAACCGAGTCTTCTTTATTAAAGGAGCTTAAGTGTTTTTGTTTGTTTGTTTGTTTTATAATTATGTAACTTCTCATATATGCCTCTAACCTCTATAATTGTCATGTTGGCTAAATGATAATTGAGTATTGTTTCACAGTGATCTGAGATCCTATGTGATCAAATGTCTTAAAACCTTCTGATATTTTGACAAGCTTCCCCAAATTGTAACTCTAAATGAAGTCTTCTTGACCTAGAATAGAAGTAACTTTGGGATTTTTCAGAGGATCCCTGAAAAATCCTAAAAGATTTGTTCTCTCTCCTTATAAAAGAGAGATGTTCACTAATTAGGCTTAATTAATTTTTTTTTTAAGAGAGGGAGAGAGAGAAGGGGTAAGGGGCAGAGGGAGAGAGACTCTTAAGCAGGCTCCACTCCTAGCATGGAGCCCAACACGGGGCTTGATCTCATCATGCTGAGATCGTGACCTGAACTGTAATCAAGAGTCTGCCTGCTTAACCGACTGAGCCCCCGCAGTGCACCAACAAGTAAAGATTTCTAATAATTTCAAGACCATAAAACTGAATTGAGGAAGAATTTCTAGAACTAGTGGAAACATTGGATTCAAGCAGAACAAGTATTAATTACATAGGACTGAATGAACTGAAGATGATTATAATTTTACATGAGCTTTTGTGTGAAACACTGCTAGTTCCTTAGTGTTTTGCTTTTGTAGATTTTAAGTGATCTATGACCTACAGCAATTTGGTAGGGCATACTTCTGTAAACGAAGATGAAACATTTACCTTTTCTCCTTACTGATCCTGCCAAAATTTGTAAATTCTTCAGTATTCTTTTCATGGTAATATACTTGGTTATTTGTATAAGTTCAATAAAATTCTGTTCCCCGTGTAACAGGACACAGTTGGAAACACTGGCTATATTACCAAGGCTTTGACTGGAATGTTCTATTTTAGAGATATGCATAGACTCAGATATGACCAAATAGCTTTAAAAAACTGCTTAGAGAAATCGGGCTGGTAACCCACTTACAGGGTTCCTGGCAGCCTTCCAGGTGACTAATGAAGGTCACTTTCTGGCAGGTCTATGAACCTCAGAATATTTGGGGGAAACTTTGAGAAGAGAGAAATTCACCCAAATTACAGGTACTGCAGGTAAAATCTAATGGGGAGTCCTTGGCTTGACTTCCTGGCCTCAGAGAAGAATTCAATCTGAGATTCCTTATATAAAGTTCCAGCAAAGCAGTCTTTAAAAGGGTTTATATGGTCAATCACTATTCTTTTTGCTGCACTTATAAAATCAGGATAAGTTTAAAGCAAACAAAGTAATTTTACTGTGACAGTCTTTAAAAAAAAATAGGAATGACTGTAGAGAGAAAAAGTGTGTTCACATTTTTGTAGATATTAGAATCTAGGCTGTAAATGTCTTTGAGGTTTTGCTCCATACCTGTATATAAAAAACCTGGACTGGCTCCTGAATTCTAGTTTTTGCAAATATCTGGCTAGGACTCTCCAAACGAGTATTTCCTATTTTCTGCCATTCTTCTGATTTGGAATCACTAAGAAAAAAGACAGCTCTCAAGGGCTATATTCCAAGTCCTCCTCACTCTCCAAATGGCAACCAAACTTCAAGGACTTGAACCTTGGGTCCACATCTCTCAATTAAGAAGGGCCCCTTCAGACTCTAGAAACTACATAGCAGCTCGAGATCTCGAAATCAAACTAACTAGGAAGGAGCTGACATCAAAGTGGACTGCTTCCACCCAAGATGCTGGATCAAGACTTCATTCTTTAAACATGAAATGGAATTCTTTCCTCTTCTCTTTCCTTTACTCTGGGATGGGCCTGGAAAGAAAGCCATCACCCCTATCTCTCACGCCATTACTAAGGGAGGGCAGGGGGTTGGGAAATCTTTCAGAATGCTGGATTTATCATAAAAAGAGCTCTTCACCAGTCCATGATACTAGAGATCCCCTGGTCCTCCTCCCTGGGACCAATTTCCCTCCTATTCCCAATCGACCCCCTCACCTTAGGAGTCACTTACACAATCTGACTTTTACAGCCAGAACATCCAGTGCCTTGTTTTCACCTTTCTATGATCATAACTGTACTCGTCCAACTGGACACAAATTCCTAAGCAAATCGTTGTACATTTGTATCTCCATGTTCTTGTGATAACCTAAATCAGATCTGCCCCCAATTATAAAAAGATCTCACCAGCAGTGCTCATCTCTGCAAGGCCAAAGTTGCTCTTCATAATTGGCTATCCCCTGATAAGCCTGCAGCTAAACACAGAAATGTTTGTGCTGTGGTCAGTGCCACTTACTGCACCTAGACTAATACTTCTGGGAAAATTGAAACCCAGCTACGTGAAAATCACTGAAAAAGACACTTCACTTAAAAAAAAAAAAAAAAGTGACTCCTTCAGTGGAGGACATTCTCTGAGTTATTTGATTTTGGTTGGTTTGGGTCTTGGGGACCATGGATCCAAAGCACACTCCAGACACTGGGAATTACCCTGCTTAAAATAACCATAGTAATTTCCCTCATACACTACATTCTCTTAAACGCATATATGCAGTTGCTAACCACAATGCAAATGATCTCCTTAAGACTGGACCATCAGAAAGCAATGAAGAGGATAACTGACTTAAAAAAATGTGAATGTGAAATTGTGACCTGTGAGTACCACAAAGATTCAGCAAAAAACATCATGACGTGTGAGTACCACAGAGACAGCAAAAACTGCAAGAATTTGAGCAGTAGCTGGGAGTGGTGCTAAGGTCTTAAATTTTGATCACACCACTCAGTTAAGCTGAGAATCTGAACAAAGTGGGGGAATTGTGGGGTGCCTGGCTGGCTCAGTTAGAGCAAAGTGCCACTCCTGATCTCAGAGTCATGAGTTTGAGCTGCACGTTAGGGGGTAGAGATTACTTAAGTAAATAGGTAAATAAATAAACTTTAAAAAAGGGGAGGTTGGGGGCAATTGCTTAAAAAAATAATAAAAAGTAAAAAAAAAAAAAAAAAAAAAAAAAAAAAAAGGTAACAGGCCCAGAATAGAGTCAACTGTGCTAAGCCCAAGTCACCAAATGGTGGTTAATACCTAACTTACTTACAGTTTCAACTTCTCCCAGGAGTGGAATCTTAAACTAGTCACGTTGGAATTACCTAGTCAGCACCAGTGGGGTAATCTGCCTGACAGACCTCGGCTGTCCCTCAAAGGAAGGTGACCTTGCCCGAAACAATGCATTCTTTGCTACTGTTAACTTGTTCTGCCCTCTCCTGTCTATAAACATCCTTTATTTTGTACAGCACTTTGGACCTCCTTTCTTTTTGACAGATGGGATGCTGTCTGATTCCCGAATTGTTGAATAAAGCCAAGAAGATCTTTAGAATTTACTCCGTTGAATTTCCTTTTTTTTTTTTTTTTTAAACAACATTAACCTGTCGCCAAACCAGAGGGGCTTGTCCTCCCAGGGACAGCCCGGCAAGTGCCCGGAGGCCACCTCATAGGAAGGGTGTTACTTGCATTCTGGGCTAGTGGCAGAGAGTCAAGGGGAAGCAAGTGAAGGGCCTCTGAGCCCAAAAGATTAAAATCGAACTGAAGACTAATGTCTAACTCTGTAAGGAAAAAGAGGAAACGGGCTCAAATCCTGAGACCCTGCCAAGAGGCCAGCTTTTACTTGGGAAGGGTTACCAGTCAAAATGGATCTGAGGGTTTCTGCATCAAAGGAGGCTGAAGCCCAAGGGTAGAAGGCTCAGGGCTCCTGGGCCCTCTGCTCGCCTCTGTGCTCACACACAAAGCTCTGGTGCCCTAAGCTTCTGGGGAACCTCGTCCAGACACAGAGCTTGTTCCCAGGCCGGCGGGGGCTGCGGCTGAGGGAGCGCAGCAGAGGGTGAGAGCAGCCAGCGCGGGGAGCTCAGGCAGCAGCGGCAGCGACTGGGAGCCACAGGAAGCTCTTGCCAGCGCTCAGCCTGGTCGGGCAGAGGGCATCGTGTGCCCCGCCATCCTAGAGGGGTTTGGGGAAGGTTCCAGGCCCACGCAGAGCTAGGTACCATCACTTGCAGAATGACAGCCCCTCCAACTGACCCGGGGGGCCCAGAAAGCCGCAGGAAGGCCGCATGGAACAGCGTCCCACCGAGGCCCACGTGGCTCGCATGCTGCAGGCCTGCAGGGCTGCCCGAAGCAGTCAGACAGGGAAAGGGAAGCGGCGCCCAGTGCAGCCTCCACACGCAGTGGGGGTTTCTGGGCCGGTCGGCCATGGCTTGTTTCGCAAAGCGAGGGAGCGGCCGCAAATTTCTCCCCGGGCTGGCAAGCGGCACAGAAAGGAGGCACCTGCGCCTGGGCTCCGCCTCCCCCCCCCCCAGGTGCCACAGAGCCGGTCCTGGTGTCAGTCACCAAGAACTCGACAAGGGCCATGGCCTCCCCAGGCTGGTTCAGCAGTCCAAGACTCACCATCCAAGAAACATTCTAAAAGCTCTGGAGCAAACGCAAACAGCAGAGAGGATTGGCCCGTAAAGGCTCCCTTTGGGGCCGTGGCTTGTCAGGAAATCAGCCCCCATTGTCTCCCCAGCCTGGCTCCCGGGCAGCCCGGCTCAGCTGCCACTCTGTAGCTACGGCAGACGTCCTGCCAATATGGGGTCCTGCTCTATTCAACCAGGACTTGGGGATCCAATCAAGCACTGGGAGGGCTACTTGGAACCAGAGCACAGGCCTTGCAAAGTGACAATAGCCAGTCAGATGTCATTAGGCTAAGAAAGTGACATTACAAAGTTACGATGCAGAGCTGCTGGGCTCCAGGGGTGCCAGTACCCAGTGAAAACCCACTTCCATGGCGGCGAGGAGCATGCAGAAAGTAAAGCCCCGGAGATGCCATCCACCCCAGGAGACTAGACAAGAACAAGTTCAAAGCCAAGCAGGTGTGCTGAATGTTAATTCTTTGGTCTGCCACTACCCCAGGGCCTAGCTGCCCACTCAGGAGCCTCCAGGACCCGTAGTCTGCCCGCCAGCCAGTGTGAAGCCTCTCCTGCCCTGGCCCACAGGCCTTCTAAGTCTCTGGCAAGCCCCTCCACTTCATATATTTACTTAGTTGCTTAAAGGACAGCCTTGGCCCACTCCTGGTCACATCAGGGGAGTGGGGTCTTCCCAGTTAAAGGCCCAGAGGGGAGGTACGTCCTGGCTCTGCTGCACCAGGCTGCTGCCTCGAGGAATCTACCTGCTCCCGAGGCCCCATCTCTGTATCCAAGCTGGGATGTGACACAGGACCTCTTGGGGTTACTAACCAAACAAGGAGACAGCCAGATGCTTGGAGGTCTCCTCCCAGGCAACAGGTCAGCTTCCCTTTCCCTCTGCCTAGGAATCAGGCACACCCGTTTCCTTCTCTTTTTAAGACCAACAACTCTGGGCATTTCCTCCTTACTCTGAAGGTGGACCCCGGGGCTTTGGGAGAGCAGGTGTTTATTAAGGAAAGGCACCCTGCTTGCGGCAGGCCCCTCGAGGGTGGAAGACCGTTGCCACCCCACCCTGTCCCCACAGCATGCCCTCTCAGCTTTACCTAGGCTTCGGCAGGGTGGAGAGGACACTCTGGAACGCTTTTGGAATTTAGGTCTGAATCTTTTTTTTCCAAAAAGTGAACTTCTTTGGTACCCTAATGAAAATTATGGTTTTTCTTTTCCCAGAAAAACGTACACTTGGACTCTCGAATCATTTAGAGGGGTTCACAGACCTTCAGCAGTTTATCCCTGGACCTGGGTGAGAACCCTGTTGTCAAGGCAAAGGCTGCATTTACAGACTCAGGGATGGAAGCTCCCATCAGAAGGGGGCACTCTAGCACTCTGGTCCAGGCCAGGGCCTCAGAGATAAAACCAACCTCTCTCCCCAGCTCTCTGGGAAGCACAGGGCCAGTGGAACAAGGAGGGAGGACAGAGCACTCCTTTCTTCAGACCACAGATGAGTTCCATGCCTCTGTCCCAGTCCCTGTCCTAGGTCCCCTCTCTAAACCCTGTACCTCTCCAGAAAGCTGTGGTTCTGCCAGCCTCCCCATTTCACATTCCAGCCAAGCCAGGATGCAGTGATGCTCAGGGCACCCGGGAACGTCACAGGCTGCCTGGCTTCCCCGTGCTGCCCACCCTGCTGCCTTTCATGCCCTTCACCTATGCCTAAGACCGGAAAGGCAAGGGGAGCTTCTGCCACCATCTGCGTCTCCAGGCCCTTCCTGTCGCCATGGTCATTTCAGAGGACACGCATGGGCCAGGAAGGAAAAGATCCAGCTACACAAGGCCCAGGTGTTTTGAGAACACACTGGGGGGCCCTTAAGGTCTCAGTGCCAGGAGGCACTCACAGGAAGCAGCTAGCCTCTGGCCTAGTTGCCTGGGTGTCCAGAGATGCTACGTTTCTGGCTACCGGGGTCTGAGAGTTCCATGACCAGAATTCAGGGTCAAAAGGGAAAGCTTCCCCACACGCTCTGAACAGAAAGGGAGGACAAGTGCGCTCCCCCAAGGAAGGCTTAGGGAACGTGGAAATGTGTATGTCAAACTGTGTGTGCACGTGCGTGCGTGGGTGTGTGTATGAGAGAGAGAGAGAGAATGTAAAAAGCCCGTACGAAAACACAGGAGAGTGTGAGCGTGTATGTGTCAGGGAGAATATGAGTGTACACGACAGACTGTGTACAGCTGGGGGAGTGTGTCCGTGGCACGTGTGGCCCCATAACCCCCTCCTTACCTCCTCTCGTTGCCAAACAGACGGGCCACCTCTTCCCTGCCAGGGCTCCGGGCCCGAGTCCTACGCTCCAGCCGCCTTCTCTCCACCTGGAAGGCTTCTCGGTGGCTGATCCTGACGGCCTTAGGGACGTCGGCCAGGGCGGCATACTGCCTGCTGGCTTTAAAGGCAAAGGTGCGCCCCGGTCTCTCTGTTCCCCGCCCCCCAGCGCTGCCGGAGTCCATGTGGGCGGGGGGCCGGCTGGCCACGTCCAGGGAGCCAAGGGAGCTGCTGCAGACCGTTCGGCCGGGGGTTCGAGAACCTGGGGAAGGAAGGGGATGACCAAGCTCCTGGGAGGGCGGTCCGGGGCCACTATACCTGTTGTTGGGGGTGCTGGGGCTGGGAGGGGAGAGCGGCGGGGGCAGCTGCTGCTCCTCGGCCTTCAAGTCCTGCTTGGTCTTCTCCAGGGAGAAGTAGCCGCTCTCTACCCGGACTTTGCGGCCACAGTCCATGCGGTCGCTGCTCATGGTGCTCTCCTCTGGAAGAGAGGGCGGGGAGGCAGGAGACGTACTTACCCTGCTGCCACCTTTGGTTTCTGGGGACTTTTTAAAGAGCCCATGCAGATCCAAACGGGCCATCTCTCTACCCCCCATCCATACAGGGCTCACCCAAGGGCAGAATCACACCACAGAAATGAAATGTCTTTCCCACGCATGCGCCCCATCCATCTCTCTCCAAGCTGGCTGCATCTGCTGCACTGTCAGGGGGTCCCCGAGCTTCTAGTCTGGGGGCCAGTTTGGGAGAGGAGGACCCCCGCCCAGGAGAGATGTCCCACCGACAACCACTTCTTAGCAAACATCAAGGAGGAAATCAAGGGCTAACTGGCCGGGCATTTGGGGAGGGAAGAGGCAGAGGACTTCCATGGGAACGAGAGGAGTGCATGGGGACTACCATGAAGGACTGAGGCAGCTTCGCCCCCAGCTGCTGCAAAATGCATTTTGGCCTGAATGAACTGGGTCAGTCCCAACTTTCCCTCGTCTTTAATGAGCTGGACAAAGTGCAAATAGGAAAAGGCAGCCTATGTCACACAGAGTCCTCCGGGGCCCAGAGCAGGGAGGTGGAGACTGGTGTCCTGCTTCTGCTCAAGCAATTCCAAAGTGCTAAGTGGAGAGAGCACAGCAAAGCGTCCCGAGCCCCCAGAGGCTGGGCAGGGCAGGACAGGACAGCGAGAAGGAGGATGAGGCTGTCCTAACCACTGCTGCACTCAGGACACACTGGGCTTCCAGGGTTAACTAGGCCATGAATACAGCGCAGCCACGGGGGTAGGAACCAGAGGCCTCCTGGTATGCAGGCCTCATTCCGGAGTGTTTTGATTCTTACAACACCCAGCCAGGGCTGAGAGAGCAGGTGCTATCTTCCTCCTTTACAGATGGAACTTCAGAGCCAGAGAGGCAAGGCCAAGGCTGGGGCCCAAGAATCCCAGCCCCACCCAGGCCAGGCCCTGCCAAGGGCTGATGGACACAGACGGTGAAGGAGACTGAGGCCCGGGGCTCAGTGTCCCTGAGCCTCAGTGCCGGCCACACAGGGATGGAGGCCTGTTTCCACACTGTGAGGCTGGCCACCAGAACAGGTGGGCACGCAAGCCAGTCCCGCTCCCACTTACCATCTTTGCTCTCCAGCCCAGGTTCCCTCAGGGTGCTGGCAGCAGGAGGTTGGCTCTGGCTGGGACTCTGAGCGGGACTGAGGCTGCTCCCGTCGGGCTGGTCCTTGGCCCTCATTTCTTCCTGCCAGAGTGTAGACTTGGTGGTGGGGACCTTCTCAGCACTGGGAATGCTGCTGCTGCTGCTGCTGCTGCTGGTCACGGCCATCTTGGCCGGCCCTGGTTCCTGGGGGAGAGAGCCGTGTGTGTGCAGCCACGGAGGGCACAGCCTGGGCTGGTACTCAGGTCCGGGCTGCCTAGGTGCCTGGCTACGGGGGATGCCAAGGTCAGCGGCCCAGAATCCCCAGGAGGGGAGGCTCACAACAGAGATATCTTGGTCAGGGCGAAAGCCCCATCTGGATAGCACTGTGGCTTTTTGTCTTCTACAGCCCCAGTCAGTACACCCCAAGTGCCTGGTCCCACTGGCCTCAGGCCAGGTTTGCCAAATACATGGAGCAAAAACATAGGGTTTCTGTTTGAAGCTCCGATACCAAACATGCAAGCTCTCCCTGCTGACAAAACCAGAGCCCAGAGCAGCAGACCAGGCATTAAAGGTGAGATGACAAGTGACTGGCTCAGAGTTCGTTGTTCCTAGACTTGGAGGTAATTAAGACACGAGTCAGGAAAGATGGGATGGGGTAAGGAAAGAACACACCATGGAGATGGCCTGCTGGGTGAATGCAAAGCTCGTGTTTATACAGCCCTCAGGCCGGAGCCAACCCTTGCCCTTCCAAGCCTCCCAAGCCTCCCCTTTTTGGTCCTAGAAAGCTAAATTGGGACACCTGGGATGCTATATGAAGGAAAGAGTCATCAGATAAACCCAAACACCAAGTCTACACCCACGTCCTCCCACCTGCTCACCCACACAAACCAGATGGCACTGTGTAGCCCAGATGGGAGCAGTGTCCACCCCATCTCTCCCCAGATCAGAACTAGTGTTGCTCTATGGGAGAAGCATTCATGCGGAAGTACTCAGCCAGATACAGGGAGTCCATTTCCGGAGCATGCAGAGAACCTTAACTCAACAGCCCAAATCTAGAGTCCATACAAGGGCAGGACTGAGATCCCCGGCTACCCTGCAGTTCTACCTTGCACCCTGGGCCCAACCCCCCTGCTTGGCCCAAGGTCTGGGATGCCAGCTGCAGAGGGCACGGCCAGCAAGAGGGCTTTGGAGCCTCTCAAAAATGGGGCACCTGGGTGGCTCAGTCATTAAGCGTCTGTTTGGCTCAGGTCATGATCCCAGCATCCTGGGATCGAGCCCCGCATCAGGCTCATTGCTCGGTGGGGAGCTTGTTTTTCCCTCTCCAGCTCTCCCGTGCTTGTGTTCCCTCTCTCGCTATCTCTGTCATAAATAAAATCTTAAAAAAAAAAAAAGTAAGACATGTCCTAGAGCTGTCTTCCCCAAAACATGGGGGATGATATACAAATGCCCGCCTTCCACTCCCATCCTGGTGGCCAAACCTTGTTTTTAGGACGCCCCCTCCCCTTAACCTGATTCTGAGCCAGGACTGTCGGCAAGGCTTGTAGATGACACGGGTTATGTGTCCGTGAACACACCCGCACAGACCCGGTATTACCAACAGGCTGTCTGACCGCCACTGAGCACGGACTATGTGCTGGGCTCTGGCTCAGCACTGCGCCATCCTGTCCTCCCACACACGCCTCGAAAGGGAGGCTGCCTGGGTTGAGAGAAGGGCACACCCAGGCTCACAAGGACATATGGGCCAGAGTGGAGCTTCAAGCCTCTTCTACCACCAGGCACCCTCAGGAGTGCCAGGGGGCCGGGCGGTGCTTCAGATGAGCAGTCTAAGAAGCCACGGCACCGGGTATCCCAATGGGAAAAGACAGGCATTTTATCAGGTCCAAAACTTTCCTTAGCTTTGCAAGGATTCTAGGCCTCATGAGATGAGATAAAGACAAGGAAGGCTCTCCCCACAGACCCAGGACATGCCCGACTGCCCATGTCGTCAGAGCCACCAACAGACCTGGCTCCCAGGCTGGAGATTCCCTATAGCTCTGACACGCCTTGCAAGAAGTGGACTTCTTGGAATATAATGGCAGTGGTTTTGGACAGTTTCCTGAGGGCTCCAACAGAACCAGGTTCTAATGAGCTAAGGAGAGCCGGCCCCAGGGCACCTGTCCCTCCAGTCAGCATGCTGCCCTCAATCCCTGTCCCAGCAATGCTTCCCTCAAGCAGAAGTCACCACAGGTCCCCCTGCCATGACCCCTTCCAACGACTGAGTGTTCTGTTCAAAGGCCAGAAGCCAGGGGCTGGGCATGCTCTGGTAAGCTCGGGGCAGAGCTGGGATTCCTCCTACAGAGCTGTGTGGGGTGACGTGAAGGCTGGCCTCGGTGAATCCATCCCCTCTGTGGAAGACGGGCTGCACCAAGGGTAGGTAGAGGTGGCCAGAAAGGGCCACAGAGGAAGAGGCAGGCAGCTGTGCTGCTGAGGGGGGCGGCCATGGCTGCCAGAGCCCTCAGCCCCATGCTGTGGGTGAAGTGCCCCAGGATATGCATACCCCTTTCTGGTGCTAGGGTGACTCCCACACTGAGGGGCTGGGCTGGCAGGGATCCCCAAGAGGCAGAGGAAATTCTAGGTCTGAGATGCAAGGGGCCATGACAGGGAACTTGGGAAACAAATACATTTCTCAGCACCATTCTCAGCAGCACATGGCTACAGACTTGCCTTTTGGTCCTGGGTCTCCCAACCCATGCAGGGCTGGCTGCACCCACTGATCCCTCTCCGTGCTCCCCACTTCTGGAGAACTCACCCCAGACAACGAGGACCCTGAATGGCAGCCAAGGTCCATAGGCAATTCTCTTTCTCTCCTTCAGAGGCTCTCCTTCTACCACCTCTATGCCCAGCCTTGTTGAGTGAGTGGAGACAGAGGGACAATCTGGCAGCAGGAACAAAGCCACACTGGTTTCCAAGAGGGGGTGGGGTGGGTGAGTGACCCAGGGAAGCCTGATCTCTGGGTAAAGTTGCTTCTCTTCTCCAAAGCAGTTGTGTGGTGAGTAAGACTTGGCACAGGCCAGGTTGGGGCTATGCAGCACCGCCTCTGCTTCCCACACGGTCACCGCTGTGGTGGAGCAGTGCTGCCATTCACAACGACGCAGACCACAGGAGCCCATGGAAGAGGAAGGAGGAAGAAGTGTCAGGTCACCTATGCGTTAGTCCCTGCACGGTCGGGATACCTGTACTGCTCAGGGCGATCGATGCTTCGATGCTGTAATGAGGTCTGTGCTCTTTATCTGGCTGCTCAGAAAAGGTTTTCAAAGCAGGGAGGAAAGAGGACACAGGACAAGAGGGCAGGCCCAGGCCAACCAGCCTCTGTAGCCTCTGTCTGCGAGCTAAACAGGCACCCTCTCTAGGGGGTTTTCTAGAAAGCCTTCTTTTCTACTTCCCGGGCACAGAAACTGAGCAGGGGCCCACCGAGAAGGAGGGAGACGATCCGGAGTGGGTGTAGCAGCAGACACACAAGTAGAAAACACAACTCTGAGAAGAGGTAGCAACTCACAACACACGTGTGAGCCTGAGAAAAAGTAGTATACTGGACCAGGAGGGACGTTCCTCCTGCCATGCCTCTGCTCACCCTGAGAGGTCTGTTGTTTTACAGGTCTCTGAGGAAAGGCCGAGAAGTAAGGACCCAGAGCCTGGGAGGCTGGGGAGACATAAAGAACCAGCATTCCAGAGTTCCGCCTAATGAACCAAGCCTCCCAACCCGCACACCTGGCAGGGGAGAGAGGCGGCCCCTGACCTTGCCCGAGCCCCAGATCTGGGATTTGGGGAGAGGGCGGTGAGATCTCCATCCTTCCTATCTTAGTCATACCCAGAGTAAATCTACTCCTCCTCTCTAGGCATCGCAGTATCAGAGAGTCTTTCCTCTTGGAGTAAACAGGGGTTAAGAAGCAGCTCCTGGAACCCAAACCTCTCAGGCCTCAGAGGCCCTAGCCAGGGCCAGCCTGTCTCCTTGCTGTCCTGGGCTCTGCTGAGACCCCCGCCCCCAGCCTAGAAGCTATCTGCTCCCCCTGTGGCCTGATCCTCAGCTGCCCTCGGGGCCTGCCTTAGGTCTCTCTCTGAAGCTCTGAGAAAACCACTCAGTGAGTGTAATCGCTATGGCCCGAACTCCCAACTGCCTGAGACATCCTTGTTCAGGTGGGACCCTGTGGGCTCTCCTGCCCGAGTTCTCGGAGGGCAGGGCACAGCACAGCAACACTTTCTGACCCACTGGTTTTATCTGAAACCCTCTCAGGCCACAGAGAAATGAGGCCAGATACGAGGTCTTGGGTTCCAGTCTCTACAGGGCCCCTGAAGGCTTTAGGCTTTAGGCTTCCCACCCTGCTCCATTTGGGGCACCCAAACACCTACAGCATCAGGCTGTGGAGGGGAGGCCTGCCCAGAGACCCCCAACTCCTCTCTGGAGAGACCCCCACATGACCTCACGAGACTGGGTCACAGGGAGATGGGCCCCAGAGCTTCCAGAAAGCAGTGGAATCGAATGTGACATTCTTGGGAGCAAGGGGCAGAAGGAAGAGAGCCCTGCCAGGCTGGCTTCTGCTGCGCTCAGAAGAGGAATGAGCAGAGCAGGGACAACTGGGCTCTAAGAGACCTCAGAGAAGTGGGTCATTCCCACCCTGTGATCACGTGGTGCCCGCTACCAACTGAGACTGAAGTGCAGCCACGACTGGTCAGCACTACCTGGAAGGAGGAGACAGCTGGGCAGGAGGGACCCAACCAAATGCCCTGGTCTGGGCCGAACGTGTCTCCTGCACACGCAGTCACCTGACCTGGAGGCCTGAGCAGTGCTCCAGCACTGCTTCCAAGGCACCATGATCGAAACGCAGAGCTAGCCTACACGCCGTTATTCTGCCTGGCATTATTCTCTCCAACCGGGCAGCGTTGGGGGATTCGTGTGTGCAGCTGCTGTTCCCCGGCAGGAAGCCCCAGTTTCAGTCTCCGGGAAGGTCTCTGACTGCATTTTGCTGTCTTGCCAGGTACGTTACCTTCCAGGGGATAGCGGCCTGAGGCTTCTTGGGGAGGGTGGACAGAGGGCAAACAATGACCATCAGCTGAGAGCAGGCCCAGGGCTGCCCTCCCCCAGGGCCTGCGCCTGGCAGGGCAGGGGAGGGGCGGGGGAGGTGGCAGTGGCCCCCAGGCCAGCACATACTCCCCAGTCCTGTCTGGGCGGGCCTCTACCACTCGGTGAAGCGGAGAGCAGCCCGGAAGGACTGCTGAGCCCCAGGGGGTAGCTCAGGGTCTGTCATGGGCTGGCTCCCGGCCAGGCTCTGGGCCTTGCAAGACGCCCAAGGGACCCCCGTCCCCATTCTGCTCACTCTTGGGGTTGCCGTGAGGCTCGAAAAGGCAAGGCAAAGCACTTGGTAACACTGAAGGTTAGAGCAGAGAGGAGTATTTGCTGAGCACCCATCAAGGGCTCGTTGCTTCCTTCCAGGCCCACAATAATCCTGTAACTAGGTCTCAAAAAGCCCATTCTGTAAGCAGTTCACTGAAGCTCAGAAAGGTTAATTCGCTCCACCAGGGCCCCAGGAGCATGAGGAGCACAGCAGGGAGAAGTAGAGCCTTTCTGGGTGCCCTGTGTCCCTGCCGACAAGGAAAGTGGCCTTTGGGGAAGGATTAGACCTGGTGGGACCTATCCAAGCCACCTCCCACTTTGGTCAAACAAGAGTTAGGGCAGGGACACAAAAGTCAAGGTCCTACCAGTTTTTTCCATTTATGGTCAAAGCCCGGAGCAGGAACAGGGTCCCCTGAGAGCTCCTCACTCAGCCAGGACACTCTAGGACCCTCCCTGCCTGCATGAGGACACGCACGTACAGCAAGCAGCCCCCCAAGCATGCCCTCTGCTCCCCAGCAGCTGGCAGGACAGCCAAGGAAGGGACACATACTACAACACCGCTGCTGGGCACTGGCTCCGTCACTGGAAGCCTCCTGGGGCGGCCCCAGAGCGTATGAGTAAGGCCACCCTGTCCTGTGGAGGGTCCTGCCCTGTGCCTTGGAGAGGAGCACACAGGTTATAGCCCACGGACCGCTGGAGGGAAGGAGACCCCGTGCAGGGCTGATAACCACTTCAGACCCATCTGGATCCTTTTTCTCACCCCTAATTTTAGGCTGGATCCTAACCTAACCTCCTGCGGAGCTCTCACTTCATCCTAGCTCCCCTGATGGGACACCACTTTACCTACCTGTGGTGTGGGAGGCTCCACCTTCCGCTTCTTCTTTTGGTTCTGCTTATTTGTCCTGGGATAGACCATGAGCATCTCTAGCCATCTAGAGAGAGAAGAGGAGGGAGCACTGCATCAGAGCTCTGCACTCAGGGACTAGGAGCCTTATTGGGTGGTCTAGGCACCAGGCCCAATGCTTCCTACTTGGGGGTGCCCACCCAGTGGCCAGGCCTCTGGGCAGCAGAACAGGGCAGGGCATGACCCAGATTTGAGCCTGCCACCATTGGGGAAGTGCCCACAGTGCAGCCCAGGACAAGCACAGGCTGTGTTGGGACCAGGCCCAGATGCTGACCCCACAATGACCACAGTGCAGGTGGAGAGGGCCCTATGACCGGCCCTAAATGTGCAGAGCACATCATGGTCTCCATCACTGACCTGATCCTTGGGTTTCAACTTGGCTTTAAAAGTGTCCCCCCCAGGGAGATTTGGCTAATGCACAGACGGGCTGTACTGGGTATCATTAGGACTCTGGAGGCAGGAACCAGCAGTTGTGCTACCAAAGTTCTCTGTGGCGGGTCACTTCTGGGGGCTGAGAGCTGACCTTCCGGACCCATTCACTCACCTCTGGGCCCTACCTGCACCCTGAGGGCTTTGGGCACCTTGGCTTTGGGGAAGGACCAGCAGAGCTGCCCAGGGACCCAATCCAAGGCCCACATGTTGGAAGGTCCACTCTGGACCAAGAGCAGGGAAGGCAGCAGGCGAGCACGGGCAGAGAGCAGTGCTGAAGACAGGAGGCCTGATGCAGATCGGGCTCTGCTACCCTCTAACCATGACCTTGGGGGCTCCCCGGGCCTCTGGGCTTCAGTCTCCTCTCTGAAACCAGGGGCAGATCAGGCCACAGTGTGTCCACTGCTTGCCTCACTGGAGCTTAACATCTGGGACAGGAGGAGTGGGGGACAGGAGGGGCCTGGTGGTGAAGGGTGCTCTCCCCAGAGCGGAAGGTACTGCAGGAGACTCTGGCCCCCTTTCCCCAGATCCTGAGGGTCTGTGCTGGGCCTGCTGCCACCCCAGGCCTGGCGGCGGTGGCCGAGCTGTGGTGTGAGGCAGAGCCTGCCCCGCCAGCACCCCGGCTGGAGGCGGTGGCAAGCACCAGCATTTGAGCCGGGGTCAGGAAGAAGGGCTCCTGTCTTTATTACTCTAAAGAAATACAGAGGTGTTTCTTTAATCTGGGGTGGAGCGAGGGAAGTCGGTCACAGTCGGTGACCTCTGGGACAGCCTCAGGAGGGTATGCTGGTTGTGCTGTTGAGAGCCGGCAGCTGGGGAGGTGGGCTTGGGCGTGGGGAATCACAGCATCTGGGGTGAGCCCAGCTCAGCTTCCAGCAGGTCATTCTGTATTTGCCGAGAGCACGAACGACTGCCGGCACCACGGAGACCTGAGGCACAGGTCCTGTGGGTCACTCCTCTGAGGGCTGGTCCCAAAGTAAGAGACGAGGCATGACTATGTCTGCAGGGCCAGCAGATGAGCACACTCTCAGTGCCTCACTCACGTAATCTGAGGAACTCACACGAGTGTGGGGTTAAAAGACCCACTTTCCAGCCTGCCGCAGGGGCTGCCATTTCTTTGAGGCACCCCAGGAAGCTGTGTCTGCAGGAGACCCCTCCTAGAGCTTTACTTGGGAGAGACTGCTTCACCAAGTCACCTTGTCCTCTAGGGCCCCAGAAGCACGGGGAGTGTGACAGGCAGGGGCACACTGGCCCAGCTGTTGTCAGCTGGCGACATGAACAAGCAGGCACACCGGCGAGCCTGAAGGACAGACCCTCGAGGGAAGAGACGTGCGCCGCTGTGGCATTGCTGACTGAACGGAGCTCAGCGAGCTCCTGCGCCCGCCTGAAGAGGGCTGGAGACTCGGGGCGGGCTGGGGCTGGCCTGGGACAGATGGTGGAATATGTCCCCTGCACTCGGATTTCTTACGGAAGGAAGCCCAGCAGGAAGCGTGTAACATCATTCGCATGTGTCACCATGTAAAATACACTGAAGGAAGAGAGGCGAGGGGCAAATGTGGACACGGGATCAGTGGTGGAAGTGAGTGCCAGGACATGGTAGGCTGGGTTCCACAACTCTGACAGCAGAACCAGGATGAGTGAGACCGAGGGGGGCAGAACTGTGAGACAGGAGCACAGAGAAGGGGGAAAGATCAGGCCTAGCCCAACTGGAGAGCTCCCCACCCCACCCACCCACTCCTGCTTACATCCCACCTCCTCCAAAAGCCCTGTGCTAAGTCGTGCCCCAAACATCCTGAAGGCCCATCCTGGCACAAGAGAGTGGGAAAGAGAACCGCCAACGCTCTCCATTCAGCTCTGGGAGAGATGCCCCAGGCGGCGCAGGCGCCTCTGTTCAGAGAAGACCCCAGAAAGAAGTCTGGATGGACTGTTCCCAACTACCCCTGCTCTAAGTCAGCCCAGAGAAAGTCTGTACCTCATTAGGGAGCTGGGTCTCAGGGTCCAAGAGCCCACAGGTGAGATTATCTGGCAAAGGAACTGTGCCAGGTGGTGAGGACGCCAAGGGAGGCATGCGTCCACAAAGGTGAGAGGCAGAGAAGGGAGAGGAGATGGAGGCAGAAGTGTGTACCCAGGGCACACTACCCCACCTGACTCTGTAAAGGAGGCCTAGTATACCAGTGGTTGGTGAGAACAAAGAAGCTGTTGCTGGGGGCAACCGGGTCGGCTACAGGGGCCCAGGGACAGGTTGCCATGGGGTGAACCCTGCCTGTTGGGCAGGGATAAAGTAGGCCCAGCCCCAGGATGAGGACAGGGGAAAGCTCTGCGTCTGCCCCTGAGCCACCGCACAAACCTGGATGGCCTAGCCTATGTGCGGGACCCAGAGAACACACGCATCTGGTGTCCTGGTCCACCAATGACCTTGTCTACTCAAGCTGCACCAGAATGGCAGTCCCCCATCCCTGTATATGCAGTGACCTTGGGAGAGGGGATCAGGATAGGCAGTCCCCTGGCTTGTGGCAGGTGCCTGATGGTAGGATTTGGGCCACCTGCCAGAGGGACCGTCGGCTGTCAGTTTCCTCATGCACACCATGACATCACTGACCTGGGTCCCCCGGCTCGCACATGCCCCAGCCTGTCCTGGGGACCTTGGACACCCCTTCTCAACCCTCATGCTAATCAGGATCCTCCACGGGACCTAGCTCTCAAGGGGAGGGCTAGCTCTCCCCCAAGGAATCCCATGGGGCAGTGGCACCGCGGTGCAGGCATGTCTGTATGCCAGACAGGGCTGCAGCAGCAGGTGTGAGCTGGGAAGAGCCAATGGTTCTCCACTGTCCCTCGTGCCTGCAGACTGCCCTTGGTCAGGGTCCTTGCATTTCCAGAGCTTCAATCTCCCAACTGTAGAATGAGGGCCCTGTACAAGCCTTCTCTGTATTTTTAATTTTTTTTAAAGTAATCTCCACATCCAATATGGGGCTCAAGCCCACATCCCCAAAATTAAGAGTCTTATGCTTCTCTGACTGAGCCAGCCAGGCTCCCTGAGCCCTCTACACTCCTAAACCATATGGTTCTAGAATTAAGACCAGAGAGAGGGAGAGGCCAAGTGGTCCTGCTGTTCGCCCCCAGGAGTGAGAAATGCAAACCTGCCTCTCTCCAAGGATGAAGGACAAAGGACTCAGGCTGTGCTGGCAGCCCCAGCAGAAGGTCTGCTGGTCACTCTGCAGTGCCACTCTTGTCCTCAGCTCTAGCCTGGCACACAGTGGACTTAAACTTCTGAACTCAGCAAAACCTGAGGTCCTTCTGACCACTGTTCTCACTTCCTCATACAGCAGCCTTGGTCTGAGATCCTGAAGCTCAGCCAGTGCTCAGAGTCTTTTTACTTGTTGAAACCAAAAGGCTTCACCTTCTAGTTCCCTCCACTCTGCACTACAATAATCAGCCCAGGATCCCTAACCGCCGCCCCCCCCCCCCCCCCCCCCCACAATTCACTTTCTCTCAAAGCTTTCTCGGCCTCAAGGACCAATGGGATTCTTCAAGATCCAGCGCCCAAGCTCCTGGCTGGGCTTGCTGAGCCTGCTCATGGCTCATGTACTGTGGGGCCAGGTCGCACAGAGCTGGTAACAGATGCCCCAGGAGCAGGGACTCCTGGAAGGCACACGCTGCATGAGCTCAGGAGCATGGAGCTCTGCTCGCCTGGACTGTCAGCTACCTGAAAACCTGGGGCCCCTTCCACCGCCCAGCGCTTCCCCTAAGCCTCTGACCAGGGCATGGTCGGGGCAGTAGTGTGACTGTCTATTCTTTCCACCTGGACAAAGAAGCCAGGGCCTACAGCGGCACTGGAGTGACTGCTGTGTGCAGGCCCTGAGGACAAGGACCGAGACACAGTCTTCCACCCTCAAGGACCTCCTGCCGGCTGAAGGAGGCCAGATGGGCGCCCAGACAATCTGCACCTTTTGTAAGGCCAGCTGGTGGTGCCAGTGCTTCATGGGGGCAGGTTTCCAGCAAGAGTGGACACTCAGGCTGAAGGATGGAGGGGTCATTCCAAACTGAAGGCAGGGTGGGAGTGAAGGCACAGAGCTGGTGGGCAACACAGGGATGTGCGGTGACAGGCAGCTCAGTGCTGAGGGACACAAGGGTGGTGGGGGTGAGGCTGGAGGGCTGGGAAAGGACCTCCAGGGGCCAAGCACGGAATGTGCACTTCACTCCCGGGTGATGCTGCTCCTGGCAGCAGAGAGGCAAGGTCAGATGTTCTCAGGGGACTGAAACCCTCGTGGTCGAGTGACACATGGGTGGATGGGTGAGAATGGAGGTGGTGAGACCAATGAGAGGCCGAAGGAAGCGCAGCAGCCCTGGAGGTGGGGCAGCGGCAGCAGAGGGAGGCCCCCAGGGAAGCAGGACAAGAGGAGCGCACGGCGATGACGCAGACAGGTGCAGGGTGAGGACAGTTTCTGGCGTGGGGACCGGGTACACAGTGGCGGTGTGAAGAGAGAGAAGGGGGGACGTGCTGGGGAAGAAAGTGATGGCAATATTGCCCAATTCGTGCCAAAGGGAACTGGCCCGAGAACCTGCTGGTAGGCAGGGGTGCTTCCTCCCAAAATGCCCGGGGCAGACTCACCCGCTGATGATCTCCTTGGTTTCTGCCCGGATGAAGTGCTCCTTCTCAGGGGTCAGAATGCAGAGGGAGAACTTCTGGCCCGTCCGGCCCTCCCCATCCACCACGTCTGTGCACTGGTTCATGTTGATGGTGCCCTGGGGCAGGGTCGTGGGCTGCAAGCAGACGGGGCAGGGAGTGACGCAGAGGCCAGCATTCACGGGTCAGAGTAAGGGAGCGTGGACTGCCCTGCATCCCCGGGCCCCCTGGCCCCCTCGAAGCTATGTGGATCCCCAGTTACCGCAGGGGCCCGGGGTGGTGCTGTGCCTCACTGCCCCCCCATGGCCCCACTTCCGCCCTATCCATCCCAGAGAGGAGAGGTGACAGGCCCGCTCTTCTCAGAGGACATCCAGCTGGACATTCCTTCCTCGCTGGAGAACAAGACCCCAGATGCTACTGGGGGAAGGGAGAGAGGCAGGAAGGGGACAGCTCCGTAAGGACAGCTGGGAGGACAGAGGCAGCCAAGAGTCTGGTCTCCCAGGGGTTACTGCTCCGAGACAGCAGTGAGAAAAAGCTCCAGAGGAGGTGGTTCCAAAATAGCAAGGTTATTTTTAGAGACATGGGGGGAGCCAAGAGAAGCCACATCCTGGAAGGCAGGCTGCAGCCACACATATCACAGATGCTTTAAAGGTAGGCCGAGCCCACTCAGGGCAGGTGACCCCTCCGCAACCTGGCAGGACTGCCTGGGAGGAGCGGCTGTGAGGCTGCCCTGCTGATGCCGGAACAACGAGTAATCACTTTCTTCCTTTTCTGACACCGTTAGACACTGAAATGAGCAACAGAACACCAAGAACAAGCAAGGAAGGCATGAAGAGATTCCTACTGGGGTAAGGGTCAGCAAGGAGGACGTTCCTAGAGATGATCTGTTAGCCCTAGATCCTCTGGCCTCTCACCCTTCCCCCAAACAGGAAGGCACTTGTGGGAGGGAAATGAGGCACCAGGGCTGTCACCATACCAGGGGCAAAGAGCTCCTGGCCTGCAGTCTGGCAAGGCACTACTTGAATGCCCCTTTCTGGTGGCTCTCACAGTGGGGGAAGCCTTGGCCAGGACTCCAGTGGTGCGGAGGACGAGGTGGGGAGGCTGGCCCCACTTCCTGGGCAGCTGCCAGCTTCCCTACTGAGCGGCCCCCAAGGACTCGGCACTTCCTTAGTTGGGTTCCTGACAAAGCAGCAGGGGAAGAAATAGCCAACGGGGGCCAGCTGGTGGTTGCCTTATCAGGTGCCTCCCGCCTAAAGCTCTGGGGGTAGGTCCTAACCCTGCCGGCTGCAAGCTACCCATTGCCAGGGCATGGGGAAGAGGCCTGCTCTGAAGGTCAGGATGCTGGGTTCGGAGTGAATGCCAAGCTCAGACCAACTATACCCGCTACTGGAAACCCTTCTTCGTCTGCCAAACGAAAGGAAGCAGGAAGCGCCCGGACCGTCTCCAGCTGGAGCGCATATGAGTTCCCCGGTACTTCCCAGGACCAACCCACCAGCATTTCTGATGCACTGCTACCTCCCTCCTCAACCCCAGAAGCCGAACCAGAGGAGCGCTGAGTTCCAGAGCCCTTACCCAGCATGGCTGCCGGCTTTCTGGTCTGCAGAAGGCGGAAGAAGTAAGGCTCCCAGCTCCAAAAAGCTTTTCCTTATGAACTCTCTGGGCTCAGCCTGTCCCTTTGGGCTCAGCTCAGAATGGAGGTGGCACGGCAGGAGAGCCAGCTGTGAGCAAACAGGGAGGCTTCTGGCTTCAGCCGGGGACCAGAGGAGGGGCCAGAGTTCCACTTCTGAGGGTAGGCCACACGCACACTAAGACTAGTGCTCTGCCTCAGTAAAGCGGCCTTGGAGCACCTCTCATGGGCACTCCTAGAGAGTCCTTGAGCTGGGAAAGGGGGCTTGGTGGGTTATCCTGCAACCAACCAAGGGGGCTCTTCGGGAGCAGTGAACAAGGGAGGAGGCCTGGGACCTGCCCACTGGTCTTCTGGCTGGGGAGACCCATAACCCATGTAGGAGCTGAGCCCCCCTCCCCAGATAAGTGCTGCTTCCACAGCTTCAAAAGCGTACCCCTCCAACCCAGGGCAGGGCTCGCACGGTCCTCCTAGGAAACCACGCCACCCCCCGCCCTGCCCCGCCTTGTTCCGGTTCCAGTCCCTCCACTCTTCAGAATTTCTAATGCCAGGTCTGCTCTGGCGTCATGCCACTGCCCGAACCCTCTCTGGGAGAACTAGGGCTGGAGCCCTCCATCTGCTCTCAGCTCTGCCTCCCCCACGCAGAAGCACACGCTCCCCGTTGGTACCGACAAGGCTCATGGATTCTCTGGGCTGGGTCCTCTCGTACACGAAATAAGGACACTGACACTGTGGACCGCTGGGAGGATTAGGGCCGTGAGCAGGACCACAGAGCCGAAAGGGGGAGAGGGGAGGGCAGAGGAGTTTTTCCAACGTGACTCTTCCTCCTTTGTCCGTGATGCCCTGCCCAATGCTTGGACTCATGGGTGTCACAGGTGCCAGTGTATGCCCACCTGTGACACATGGATGCATGGACACGATAAGTTATCTGTGCCAATACCTTATAAACTACACACACACAGGTAAGCTAAACGGGGACAATAAAACTCACCAACAGATATTCTAATACTTCCTTCTCCCTATGCTTTCTGGTGGACCATCTGAAGGCACGTGCTCATCTTTAGAAACTACTATTCCAGGCTCGGGGTCATGAAACTGCTCACCATCCCCTGGTGCACGGTCACTGTGTTTGCTGGACACATGGCCACCAGCTACCAATGAAATTTCCCAGCCAGCCCTGCAGCAGAACGCGGTCATGGGACCTAGTTACCAGCCGTGCCATAAGACTTCCGACAACCTCTCTGGGCCTCACTGTTTTACGTGTACAAAATGAAGTCTCTACCTCCTTCCAGGAAAGCTTTCAGAAGTGTCAATAAAAGGCAAAGACATAACAAGCTACAGCTGCAGGAAATGAACATTTATTTACTACCTGTGTGTCTCATGATTACAACCTCTCTCATGCCTCCTTAAGCATTACTCATGAGGTGGGCATTATCTAATCCTGTTACATACAGGGGAAAGGGAGCAGAGTCGACAGAGGTCAGAAAAGAAGGGAGAACGGGAAAACCAACCCAGGCTGGCACTTGGCAAGTACTGTGAAAATAGCTCCTCTTGAGCCTCAGTGTTGCCACCTGCCGTGAAGCAGCTCACTGTCCTCGGTGGGTACCTAAGGCCAGGCCCCGGGTCAAAGCGTCCTCTCACTGACGACTCCCACACCCCTCTGAGGCTGCCTGTACCACCACCCCCATTGGCCCCTTCACTAGTCTGCACTCAACCACAGCTCCTGCACCCAGAGCTTGGGCAGATTCGACCACAGGCCTCCAGAGAGCCCCAGGCCCAGGTGTGGCCCTCCCCACCCCAGGGCAGGAGCAGGTCGTGCCCGTCTGCGTTCTCAGCAAGGAGGAGAGAAGAGATCCTTGAGAACCCATCTTCCCGCCTAGGCCAGACCCTCTGCTTGGAGAGCAAGGGCAGAAATCTAGGCTGCAATCCAAATCCAGCCAGAAGGAACCCCTCACCCCAATACCGTCAGCAGAGAGGCCAGCTCCATCTGACAAGCTCCCTGCTCTCATTCTCCACCTCCAGATGTTAGGAATCCAGGCCTCCTACCAGCCTGAGCAGCACCCAGTTTTGTTCGATTCCAAAACAGGGATGGCTGTCTGTAGGCCATCGAACTCCGCTGTGTTGCCAAGTTATGGGCTAAGCCCTCAGCCAGCAATGTCACCAGATGGCCTTCTAGCCATCTGGGGGTTTCCAGTCCTCTTCTGGTCCTCACACTACACCAGCTAAGATGGTAGAGCTGCATCAGTGTCAACGAATCCCAAGGCCAAAGATCACGTAAGCATGAAATGACCAAGCAGGAGGACTAAGACAAGGGCCTCTCTCCGGGGATGTGACCACATCCTGAGAACCCAGCCCTCCTGCCATCTGCTCACTGGCCCACAACAGGCCAAGGGAACCTCTGCACGCTGTAGCTGGCACTTGTCAGAGGCTTGCTTTGAAAGATCTTCCCCCATAGCAGCCTTACCAATTGGAGACCCTCCACCCCCATCCCTGGCTCAAGCAAGTGCCCTTTAGGGAAAACAGGTAGCCTCCACTTCTTGTTGGAACCCAGAAGTTTGGGAAGGTAAGCTTCTATGAGCCAAAGAGAAAGAAGAGGAAAGTAGGACAGAAGTACAAAGAGGGGCCATTTAGAGCTATGGGTGGGGGCCCTTTCCTCCAGGAAGCTGTGCTTATACAACCAGAAGTCAGGCAAAACTTGGATAGAATGCCCCACTTCTCCATTCAGATGGGAAAACAGAGACCCACAGAAACAAAGGCATTCCCCCAGGGCAAGGAAGTGCTCACAGAATCTCAAGGTGAAGGCCAACCAGTGCACTGCAGGTCCTGCGACAGTTCGTGTATTTCAAACCTATCTGTCCAGGACTGACAGAGAACCACACATTTCACGCTGGGAAGAACAGGTGTATGGGCATGTACACACACACAGAATGAAAAAGAGTGAATAAGACTTTTACCACCTGTCCTGTACTCTATATTATTGTTCCATCACACTGCTCACGACCCACGTAATAGGACAAGCAGCGCTACTTGGTGACATCGGTCAGCCAGCACCTCTGCACACCACCGGAAGTAGGTGTGAGTATGCTCCAGGTAGCCTGGTAGGATAAGAAGACTCTCCTTGCAGTAGGAGCCACTGCAGCAAGAATAATCCCAGCTGTCTTCTAGGGTCGACCAGGGCTCTGGATCAGAACCTACAGGTTCATCCTGATGACAGCCTCAGGAGGAAGGCACCGTGATGGCTTGCAAGTGGGGCTCAGAGTGGTAAAGGGACCTGGAACCCACTGGGGTCACCCAGGACAAGGGTGAGGGTGGCCCAGGGTTACTGCAGAACCTGCTGGCGGGGGGCAGGATCAGTCGGGGCCTAGGCAGGAACACGATCTCCCCTGCCCTCCCCCAAAGAGGGAGAAAACAGCTCCCATACGCTCTGTACAGAGGCCTGCCGGGCAGCCACGCTAGAGGCTTGGTTAGGCCACCTGAACCAGGCCCAGGGAGAGACAACGTACATCCTTTCTTGGGCATTAAAGGAAGTTAGACTGGAATTTCCTATGGAAGGCCCTTGGGGAGGTTTGCTGAGTACTGAACCCCATCTCAGGCACCCCTAGAGCCCCATGCCCTGAGAGGAACATGCGCTGGTCAGGATCACGAGACTGTCTCTGGCTCTCCCTGCTACTACCAAACTGCTCAGAGTCCCAACTCGAACGAGTCATGAGTCCCTCTCTCAAGAGGTGGACACCAAATGCCATCCAGGTGTAGAACAGGCCACCTGATTCTACGCTCTCCAAGGCCACAGTTCTCCCTAGCAAGCGGCTCTCTTTAGACGGATATCCTCAAAGTCCAAGTTCTCAGAGAAAACTGGAAAGGCCCATGGAAAAGGAGCCTTGAGACATAACCACGAAACCACCCTGAATGGGAGTAAGCAAAAGCCCCCAGTCGCCCTCTGGCAGCTCAGAGAAGCCTTTCCCCAACCTCAGCCAGGGGCCTCAGGGCAGCGGGGAGGGACGAGCTGCTGTAGGTACCCGCCAGGTCGAACTTCTTTCTTCCCGTTCCCTGCATGGCCAGAAGCCAGCGACATCCCCTGGCCAGGCGTGTAGCCAGCCTCTCCTGGATCCTGCAGTCCTCGTGGCTTACCAGGCAGTTTCACACCCACCCCCCACACTGGAGCTGCCCGCTGCACAGGGCAGCCCCGAGGCCAGGGTGCACCTGCAGCCTGGCTGCCAGGCCTCGGACACCAATCTGTCTGTGCACCCCTTCCTGCCCTTCAGGACTCCAACATGAACCCTAACTGCTGCAACTCGGCCATGCAGCAGGCTATGGCATGGAGAACCTGTCAGCTGTGGACCCATCACCCCAGGACGGGCCGTGCTCCCAGCCCCTTCTTCCCCACAAGGGCTCAGAGATCTAATGTAGCCTCTGAGCTTTATGTTTCCAGAACCCACGAGCCAAGAAGAACAGCACCCTCAGAACAGAATCCTAGCTCTGCCAGTCACCATGTAAGTCACCTTGGGCAAGCTGCAAAGTTTAAGCTTCAGCTTCCACAAGTATAAAACGGGATTAACAATATCCTTTACTTCAAACGTAAAATGGGGCAGCTGCTATGGACAACAGTCTGGAGATTCCCCAACAAGTTCAACATGGAGTTACCATTTGACTCAGCAATTCTGCTCCTAGGTTTATGCCCCAAAGAACTGAAAACAGGTGTTTGAACAAAACAAACACAAATGTTCATAGCAGCACTATTCATGATATCCAAAAGGTGGAAACAGCCTAAATGTCCATCAATGGATGCATGGATGGGGCGCTGAGGTGGCTCAGCCGGTTGAGCACCCAACTCTTGGTTTTTTGCTCAGGTTATGATCTCAGGGTCATGGGATTGAGCTCAGCGTTGGGTTCCATCACTCAGCAGGGAGCCTGCTCAAAATTCTCGCTCCCACCCCCCCCCCGCCTCCCCCTCATACTCTCACGTTCTCTAAAATAATCTTTTAAAAAAACAAAATGTCAAAAAAACAAAACAAACAAAAACAAACAAAAAAAAAACAAACCCCGAAATGTCTAGCCACACAATAGAAGGTATTCAGCCATAAGAATCTAACACTGACAAACACGTCAACGTAAATGAAAACATTACGCTAAGTGAAAGAAGCCAGAGACAAAAGGACAAACAGTGTATGATTCAGTTTTGATGAAATATCCAGAATAGGCAAATTCACAGAGACAGAAAGCAGATTAATGGTTGCTAGGGGATGAGTGGAGGAGCGGGGAATGAGGAGTGACTGCTTAATGGGTATGAGATTTCCGTTTGGAATGATGAGAAAGTTCTGGAACTAGAACTTGGTGATGGTTGCAAAACATTACAAATGTACTAAATGCCACTGAATTGTACACTTTAAAGTGGTTAATACAGTAGTTTTTTTGTTATATGTATTTCATCACAATAAAATAAATCCCTCACCTCAGAGTTGCCACGAGACTAGAGAGGATGCTGTTCACATGAAGTGAAGGCTCAGGGTTGGCACACAACCCAGGCTGCTTCCCCTGCTGTTTCTCAGGCACACACACACACACACTCCCCACCAAGCAAGGGGGTGGTGGTAAGAAGACAATTTATTCAATGCATTTTCTCTGAATGCTTGCCACAAGGAAAAGGGAGGAAGGCATTAGGCACATTTGTCTCCTACCTGGGGACAGAGAAGAGGCCAGCAAGGTGAAGACAAGGAACTGGCCTGGCTGGACTGGAGGGAGCTCTAAGCACCATGGGCCATCCTCTCCCTGAGAGTGGAGAAAAAGCCAGGCCACCATGCCCATACTGGAGGCCAGTGGCTGGCCGAAGATGGCTACCAGGAGGCTCTTGAAAATGACTGGCCAAACCTAGGCGTTTATCCAAGGGCAGCAGAGCAGCTCACAGTTATTCTCTGTGTCTCCCGGTCCCTATCTCAAGGCCCTAGGGTTTCTACCTTTCTTTGGAGCACCAGACACTTCACCTGCACTGTGACCCAGCCTTCCTCCCCATCAGCTCCCAGGCACAGGCAGGCCCATGTTTGAGTGTTGCATCCACTTCTTTTCTACTGCCCACCTGGCAGTCACCCCAGGGCCCACTGATCCAAATCGAGTCGGGGAGTGGGGAGCCTCAAACTTGGGGTGTGTTCTGTGGGAGGCATGGCAGAAACATCTGGCATCTAGTGGTGAGGTCTGTGGCTTCTCCTGTCCCAGGCACAGCACTCAGTTCCTCAGCACTGTCCAGCAGTTAGAACCCAGGGCTAGGCCGGCCCCCCTATGGTTGCCAGTACTGGCCCCAGAACCTTCCATGAGCATAAACATGGCTGTGCCTCAGCTGCTCCCGCGGGCTCAAGCCCAAGCTCTCTGCCCTGTGTTTGAAGCTCTCAAGAGCCCCTTCCTCACAGGCCTAGGTCACCCACTGATAAACAGGCTGGCTCTCTTCAGAGCCATCTCCTGCCAGAAATGTCTGCCTCACATCCTTTACCTTCTGGATGATCACCCTGTCCTCTCTGAAGGGAAGAGCCCTATGTGTAGCCCTGAGTCCATTTATGGGTCTGTCCACCTGTTCTCCATGTTAGATGGTGAGGTCCTCAATAAAATGAATTTGATTTTCCTCTATATGCCTATGCTGGCACTGTTGAAAATGAGCTTTAGCACCTATTTTTGAATGATATATGAAATATACCAACCCCTCTAAATTTATACCGTAGGTTCATTGTATAAATATTATGCTTTATATTTTATAACACATGTAACATAATAAATATTATAAGTATTGCATTTATCAAGTAGGAATACCCAACCTTACCAAATCGCATGTTTGTTAAGTGGATAGCAGGATGCTCCTCGTGCAAAGGTGAGAGAGTAACAAATCCTCCCCCGTCTGAGGGGTGTGAGGGGCAGGAGCTGGCCTGAAGGAGATAGGGCCCAGAAAAGGAACCTGACCCCCAGGGGCCCGTGGTCTGCAAGTCCCACTCCTGCGGCCAGGACTGTTGCAATCGGCAGATGATCAAGTTGAAAGGGAAGAGGTGGGTGCGGCCATCCTGCATAATTCCATTTATAGGAAATGGCCGGAACGAGTACATGGATAGAGACAGAAAGTAGATTAGTGGTTGCCGGGGGCTGGGGGGAATATTAGGGGTGATACGTAAGGGGTACAGGGTTCCTTTGGCTGGGGTGGGGGAAGGGGAATGTTCGAAAATTAGACCGTGGTGATGGCTGTACAGTACTGGCACTATACTAAAAGGCAACTACTTGTATACTTACAAACAAAACAAAACATGGCCCAGGTGGAGAAATAATCAAGATGTGGCAGCTGACAGAGAAGGCCCTTGACTCCACTGAGACTCCCACAGAAAGAACACGCACAGCCTGCTGCCCCCAGGCCAGGCCTGGAAGGTGCTTGAGGCCCGTCCCCCTGCCCCGCATTCCAGACGTGGAAGCCAAGGCCTGGACAGGCACAAGGACTAGAGCCCAGCTTTCCAAATCCTAACCTACCTCAACACCTGACCTCGACTGCAGCAGCCAGAGCTGACCAGCCCTGAAGAGCTAACGTTCCACCCACCAGGCTCTGACAACAAGCGCTGGCACAGAGGGCACGGCTGAGTGCTAATTCTGCTGGGAGGTACCTCCTGCGGGCAGTGATACTCAGTGAGCAGGAGGTGGTCTGGTCCCTAGGAGGTCCCCGCCCCTAGAAGGTCCCCTTCTCAAGATTCGGCTCTGGCCCCATCCAGGAGTGGGGTGGGCTTTCTGAGGCATTCAGCAGAAAGGGGCCCATTGGGGGGAGCATTTGCTAATCTCAAGCAGCACCGGCAGCTGCTGTGCCCAGTGCTGTGGCCACACCGGGGCTGTAGCCTGGGAGCTGAGATGAGACGGGCTGCTTAGCCCAATGCAGTACATGCAGGGCTGCTGTGGAAATGACCTACTCGGGGCTTTGTCAACCAGCCAACCTCCCTGCCTTTGTGGGGCCTTGTTAGGGCTGGCTAAACTTTTTTTTTTTTTAAATGAAGAAAAGAATACAACAAGGACCTTTTTCATTTGCTGCCAATGCCAGGAAGTTCCTTCTCATACCTGCTGTGCCAGACGGGCCTGCTGGCTTGGGCCACTGGTTGTGCAGTGAAGAAGCACAGGCTCCCACCAAGCAGTCAAGGGCCCTCAGCTCTCCTTGGGAAGCCATCACCACTCGACCAAGGCTCACCTTGCTCCTAAGACTGGGGGCAAGGGAACACAGAAAAGGAGAAAAGAACAACTTCTCTCCTCCTCACCCACCCAACCGGCACGGCAGCAGGGTTCCACAAGAATCAAGTGCCCACTACACCATACATAACAATTAAACTAAATCAAAGACCTAAATGTAAGAGCAAAAACTACACAACTCCTAGAAGAAGAAAAGGCCAACAGCTTTCTAACACGGGATTTAACAATGATTTCTGGGATAGGACACCAAAAGCACAGGTAACAAAAGAAAGAATAACCAAGACTTCATCAGTATTCACAACTTTTTTGTGTTGAGGGATGCCTGGGGGGCTCAGTTGGTTAGGTGTCTCCTCCAGCTCAGGTCATGATCCTGGGCACCTCATTGGGTTCCCTGCTCAGCGGGGAGCCTGCTTCTCCTTTTCCCTCTCCCCCAGCTTGTGCACACTCTCTCTCTCGAACAAATAAATAAAATCTAAAAAAAAAAACAACAAAAAAACCCCACAACTTTTGTGTGTCAAAGGACACTATCACAAGAGTGAAAAGGCAACCCACAGAATGGGAGAAAATAGTTGCAAATCATGATCTGATAAAGCATTAAGGTGCAGAATATATAAAGAACTCCTAAAACTCAATGACAAAAAAACAATAAATGGACTAAAGACTTAGACAGACATTTCTCCAAAGAAGATAAACCAATGGCCAATAAACACACGAAGGAATGTTCGACACATCATCAGTTATTAGCGAAATGCAAACTAAACCTACAAAGAGATACCACTTCACACCTACTAGGGTGGCCTTAGTTGAAAAAAAAAATGAAAATAACAAATGCTGGCAAGGATAAAGGAGAAACTGAAACACTGTGCATGGATAGTGGGAAGACAAAATGGTACAGCCACTGAGAGAAACCGTTTGGCAGGTCCTTGAAAAATGAAGCTCAGAATTACCATATCGCGCAGCAATCCCACTTCCAGATACACAGCCAGAAGAACCGAAAGCAGGGGATTGGAGGAGATATGTGCACACCCATGCTCACTGTAGCATTATTCACAAATAGCAGAAAGGCAGAAACAACGCAAGTGTCCGCTGATGCATGAGCAGATAAACAAAACGTGGCAGACACATAGAAGAGACTATTACTCAGCCATAAAAAGGAATGAAGCTTGGATACATTGGATATCATGGATGAACTTAAAAACATTACTTAAGTGAAATATTACCAGACACAAAAGGACAAACATTAATGTTTACCTGCTATGGCTTTTTGGTTTGGGAAAATAAAAAAGTTTTGGAGATGGGTGGTGGTGGTGATGGTTGCGCAACCATGTGGATGTACTTAGTGTTACTGAAGTGGACACTGACAAATAGGACAGTGTTGTGTTCTATGTATCTGAACACACACACGCACACCTTCACACTCACAAGAACCGAGTGTCCAGGCCAACTTGGATTCCCACGCGGGGAACAATGGCAACATGAACAGTAGAAACAGGGCAGCAGGCACAGAGAAATGCCTCCTGAGGGCTGACGTGCTGCTGCGTGGAAGTGACCACACAAGAGGCGAAGCCTGGCCAAGTCGAGCCCAGCCTACAGCAGCTGTGCACGAGGTCCTCCCCAGCACAAAACGGAGGCCTCAGTGGGCACAGATCTCAACCCTCCCACCCTCCAGCTTCCTATTCCTACCTCTCCCCATTTCCAATCCCCAGCTCAAGGGCAAGAGGGGCACCTCTCCCCCCAAAGTATGGGCCCCAGAATCCTGCTGCTCTTTTCTCCTACAGGGTATCAATACTTCATACCACAACTGGACCTGGACAACATAAGAACTATATTTCTGGAAGGTATGGTGACCTCAGGTACAAACTATGTACAAATGAGCATCCATTACAGGTTATGTGCCTTGTGACTTGAACAGGACTAGGACGGTTTGGCACACTGGCCTAGTCTGCTCCAGAGCCAGCAAGCTTACTTCCTGAGCTCTGGTCCTTGAAGTCAATGGATCTTCCCCCACGACCAGAGCCACCAAACTCTGCCTTTATAGATTTGTCTTTCTTGGTTTCCCCCGGCACCTGTGCCCCCTCTTCCTCCCCAGTTCTCTGCCTGTCTGCCTGCGCAAATGTCCCTTGTCTCGGCTTCTTCTCCTGGTAAGACATAGAGTCTTTGGGAGTCGACCTAGAAGACTCCTGTCTGACTCACACCTGGGCCTGTGGGACTGTGGCCCCTGCCTAAGTTCTCGGGTCCCTGACACTAGTTCTACTTTATACTTATAATCCCATCTACTGATAGTGACGGAAGTCTTCAAGGCCCTGCCTACAAGTCCATGTAATCACCTTAGAAACTCGCTGGACAAATGTTTAGGTACAGGTGACAGGTATTTACTGAGCACCTACTTTATGCCAGGCACTGTGCTTGGTTGGTGCTGGGGGAGGTGAGACCAGGACAAAGGGCCACCCACAGAGCAGCTCACTTTATTCTTATGGTGATAAAGGTGAATAAGAAGAAAACAGAGAGGGTAGTCACATCAGTGACTAGAAGGAAAGGGAAGCAAGTAGGGGGCTAGGGAGTGCCAGGGGCTGGGCCCCACAGGGAGGCCAAAGCTGAGGAGGGAAGGAGAAAGTGAGTGCTAAGGCCATGAGGCAGGGATGAGCTGGGGCTGGCCTGAGCAACCTGGTGGGCCGGCCTGCTGGGGGACTGGTACAAAGGGCGGTCTAAGGTGGCCACAGCCTGCTTCGCCTGGAGGACGTGATCTGCTCTGGAGGTGTGCCAGGGCAGGCGGCCTGGCTGCAGCTCCCAAGAATCCTTTGACCCCAGACAAATGAGGCAGGCAGAGGAAACGATGGCCCAGACTGGAGCTGATGGTGTGTGGGGTGCAGAGTGACTGACTCTGGGATATGTTGAAAAGGCAGAGCCAAAAGGACTCAAGGTCTATGAGGCGGAGAAAAAAGAGCAGCCAGAGATGACCCTTAGGCCTCAGTGACTCAGAGCTATAACTAAAGAACTTTCTTTTCTTTTCTTCTTTTCTTTTCCCTCCCTCCCTCCTTTCCTTTGTTCCTTCCTTCCTGTGTTTGGCTTACATTCCAACTACCTTTTTTCTATTTCTCTGCCTTCAGAGAAAACAGACCCTCCTAGGCTAATGCCACAAGTGGGACTCAGGCAGTCAGGACAAGAAGGCAAGTGGAGTTGTAGAGGCAGAGAGACAGCAGCCTGTTTAGACTGTGGCAGCTAGAAGGGTCTCTGGGAGACCACTCAGGGCTGGCTGAGAGGACAGCCTGGCTGGAGCAGAGTGTGGCAGGAAAGGGAAGAGGACGCGTCCAGGGGTGAAGGATGGAGCAGGAGCACCAGTGGGGCAGTAGGAGGAATGAGGGAGGCTGAAGGGGGGTGGCGATCAAGAAAAGGACTTGAATTCAGCTTTCCCCCTCTCAGATTCAATAGAGACGGAAGCAGTGACAGTCCCTGTCAACAGTCATGTCACTTCTCAATAGAAAGAGCTTCCTTTGGGAAAGGATCGTGTCCCTCATCGTTAGGACTTGACAAAGGCCAGAAGTAAACAGAACTTGGTTCGCAGGAGTGACAAGCAGTGGAGGGAAGGGCCCCAAATAAAGGCCAACAGGAGCCAACTGAAGGAGCCAGAGCTGTTTAATCTAGAGAATGAGGGATGTCTGAGGAGGGAGTGGGGATAATAGGACCACGGTCTCCAAAAATCATTAGTTCAACAAACATGCACTGGCACCAGGCCCTGGGAACAGTGATGAGTAAGACATGGCACCCACCACACAGAGGTCAGTGCAAAATAAAGGCATTAACACAGCCTGGGGGAAGCATGGCACGAGGAGGCCAGGAACAAAGAAGTTCAATGTCTTGAAGGCTTCTGCTGGTGCCAGGATCAGACCTGTGTGGCACACTCATCACGGGAAGAGCGAGGCTCAGGGGGCAGGAGCGGCAGACACGGAGTTCAGCTGGAGATGAGGAAGGGCATTTACTAAGGCTCCCTCGATATGTGAACATTTTGTCCCTGTAAATCTGAGGCTGGCATCATTTGCACTGTGGATAAATAAAAAACACTCAGAAAAGCAAAGCAGCTACTACCAACACATTCATCCACTTAGCAGATCTCTATGGAGCACCCATTCTTGGCATTAGGAACACAAGAGTGAACAAAACAGACAGAATCTCTGACATCATGAGGGTGACCTTCCAGTCTAAAGTCAGACAGGTATCAGAAATAAAGTATCACGTAGTGGTTAAGGGCTGGTGTGGAAAAGGAAGCAGGAGCAGGCATGGAGGAGTCTGGGGCAGGGCATCATTCTGAGTAGGGCAGGTGGGAAAGGCCTCCCCCGGACAGATGAGCAGCCAGTAAGGGAGTGAGGTGCAGGGAAGGGATGGGGGTTAGCCCGACAGCAGGGGACTGGAGCTCAGGTCTGATCTCACAGCAAGCCTGGGACACAATGGAGAAGCGGGAAGGTAAGAAGGCTGTGCGTCCTTCCTCCAAGTGCCGAGGGACCTGCTGACGGAGGAGTCCAGCCTCAGTTCCCCCATTTTGGTCCTGCTGCCTTGGTTTAATCAGACAGAAGATTCTGAAAGAGTCTTAGAACTAAAGCACAGCTAGGCCCGAGAAGGATGCCAGGCCTCCATGGTCGTTGGCTCTCCAGCATCATCCCTCGCCACCGCCACCAGGCCTCCCGCTGTAGAGGCAGGAAACGGAGGCTCCTGGACAAACAGGTCACAGTGGAGAGGTGCCCAGGGCCACAGGGAGATGGAGGGAAGCCCTTGGTAACGCTGCAATCATGAGCCGAGACCACCCACTGTCTAACCTACCACCCCAGCCCCACTTGTCCTGTGCTGCACACCTGCCTGGCCTTCCTGGCCCGGTCTTCCTTTCCTTCAACGGCAACTCAGCCGGCCCCTCATTTCACAGCCTTGCCTGGCTTCCCAGTCTAGAGAGACTTCCTCTTTCTCCAAGTTTCTATGGTCCTCCTTTTTTATTTTATTTATTTATTTATTTATTTATTTATTTATTTGAAAGAGGGAGAGGAAAAGAGAGAATCCCAAGCAGACTCCTTGGTGAGCATGGAGCCTAATGTGGGGCTTGATCTGATGGCCCTGAAACGAAATCAAGAGTCAGATGCTTAACTGACTGAGCCACCCAGGTGCCCCTCTATGGTACTTCATTTAACAAAATTTTTTTAAAATAAACTTTTATTTCAGGATAGATTTAGATTGACAGAAAAGCTGAGAAGCTAGCACAGAGAGTTCTCACATACCCTTCACCCATTTAACCCTATTATTAACACCTCACACCAGTGTGGTACATTTATTAGAATTAATGTATCAACAGTGATCTACGATTATTAACTGAAGTCCCTACTTTATTCCAATTCCCTTAGTCTCCTCCTAACATACTTTTTCTGTGTCAGCACCCCACATGACATTTAGCCGTCATGTCACCTTAGGCTCCTCTTGACTGTTGACAGTTTCTCAGACTTGCCTTACTCATGATATCACTGGTCAGATATTTTGTAGAATATCTCTCCATTGGAATTTGGGATTTTCCTCATGGTTCTCCTGAGGCTCAGGATTTGGGGGAGGAAGATCACAGAGGTAAGGCTCCCTTCTCTTCAGTCCTATCCAGGGCACAGGACTTCCTTTTTTTTTTTTTTTTTCTTTTTAAAGATTTCACTTATTTGACAGAGAGAGACAGCGAGAGAGGGAACACAAGCAGGGGAAGTGGGAGAGGGAGAAGCAGGCCTCCCACCAAGCAGGGAGCCCAATGCGGGGCTCGATCCCAGGACTCTGGGATCATGACCTGAGCAGAAGGCAGATGCTTAATAACTGAGCCACCCAGGGGCGCCCAGGGCACAGGACTTCTCACTGTTGATGTTGACTGCAAACACCTGGCTGAGGTTGTGTTGGCTGGTTACCCTCTGCACTCTAAAGTTACTATTTCCCCTGGGGTAGGAGGGAAGTCACTATGTGCAGCCCAGGCGTGAGGAGTGCGGAGTTAGCTCCACCTCCCTGAGCGGGGGCGGGGTTTGCCACCCAAGTTATTGGGACTTCTGCAAGGAGATTTTGTTTCTACTCCATTATTTGTTTATTTCTTCAATCACTTGCTTTTATGGACTTGCAGATATTTATTTTATACTTTGGATTATGATCCAACCCTGCATTATGTATTTTGTTGCTCAAATTATGTCTTTTGTTGTAGCTTCAGTCAGTGAGGGGGGCCTCCTCGGTCGGCTCCTGCGTCTCTCTGACAGATCATGTCAGTGTGCACACAAGCACATTCTCCACGTACTCCCTTAATGTCTGGCACTAGAAGGTGCTCCAGGCCCAGCCTGTGTATTTCCAGCCCGGTCCCAGAGCCAGCCACTTCTCCAAGGAGCCCACTTAGGAGCTTAGAGAACGCATTTGGGCCCGAGACTCGAGTGCTAGGGATGCTCGCCGCTGCTGGGGCGTTGCAGCCTCTATGCCTTCTGAGCCGACAGCACGGAAATGGAGACACACAGAATCTGTCTATGTCCGCCCACCTACATCCACCCCCCTCTCTCTCTGTGTCTCTCCTTATATAACGCTATTAAACTAAACATACTGATAGCTCTGACTGTAATCCAGCACCACATGGGTCGTGCTAGCCTCTCCCCTTATTTGCCGGGAAGTACCCACTCCAACAGTGGCCCCACTGTCTGCCGTCCAATTCTTTAACTGTCCAGTCGCGGTGCACGTGCACAGTAGTTCCAGAACTGTGAGCCAGTCCCCCACAGGAAAGAATGTCGTCATCCACCAGAGCACAGTGCTCATGTGCACTCCCTTCTGCCTTTGGTCTTGCACACTCCGCTCATTTCCGGAGGTGCACACCTGCTTTTTACACCACGGCCTGCAATCTCTTCCACTGCAGGGCCACGGAGGGAGAGCCTGTCCGAGTTCCCCGTACACCCAAGAGCTTGGCAGTGAGTAGATACTAGATGAATATGTTATACCTGCTGTTTGAGTTCTTGAGCCCTCTCTCCCAGGACATGTTAGATTAGGAGGGAAAGAAGACTAAAGACAAAAGGGAACGAGGAGGGGCTCAAGGCACCCCTGGGAGAAGCGGCCCTTCAGGCCCGTGGGAGCGGTCTCTGGGGAGCAGGGGCAGGTGGGCGGGAGCCGCTCCGGGAAGGAGGCGGAGGCTGGCACGCAGGCAGGCAGGCAGGCTGGAGCAACGGTGGCCTTATATGGAGATTCCCACATCCCAGCTCCGGGCCTTCGAATCTGCCTTAGCTTGGGAGGAAGGGGGTGCCGCTGTTCCAGGCAGTTTAGCTGCTTTCCTACCTAAAGGCCTGCCAGGTAGATCCCAGGAAAATAAGCTGCTGTTTGCTGCAGCAACCCTGAAGGCCGCTCGGCTGCTGGGAGCCGTGACAGCCCCCAAAGCCCATCTGCAGCAGCTGCCCACTCACCCTCGATTCTGCGGTCCGGAGCAGGGAGCAGCAGCTCCACGGGACCACAGCCTCACCAGAAAGGCTAGCAAGAGGGCAAGCGCTCTTAAAGTGCAAGGTCTGAGAGCTTAAAACAATGGTTCTCCACTTCTGCTGAATCATGGAATCACCTGAGAAGACTTTTAAATAGATGTTCCGTATCCAGAGACTCAGATTTAAATTTTCTGGGGGCATCAGAACTATTTAAAAAGTCCCCTAGTGCTTCTAACGTCCATGCAGAGTGGGGACAACTGCGTCGAGCGGAGACCCTGATCTGCGTGATGCTGCAGCAGGCTCACTCTGCGGCTGGCTGGCTGGCCCAGGGCGGCCATCCAGCTGGATTAAGTCACTCACAGCTTTTGGCTGGGCGCAAGAGGACCCGATGAAAGCAAAGACAGAGAGGGAGAGCAGAGACAAAACACAGCTGGGAAGTGCTAGCTGCTAGAGGGGGGAGTGGGGACAGAGTGGGTACAGAGGGAGAGCAGATGCCACCAGAGATGGGAGAAGGTGACCAGCACCCAGTGCTCGGGACAGCACCCCCCAAAACCCTGCCAGCCGCAATGAGGCAAGAAAACGCAATCCTCAGACATTCTGAGGGGAAAGGGCGGGCAGGGGAGAATGACAGTTTCCCCTCCAGTGACACGGTGAGACCCCTGGGAAAATGGAGGCCGTGCCAGGCAACGGATGCTGCCTGTGAGGATGTGGGGAGGGGGTGGGGAAGGCAACCAGGGCCACAGCATTTCTGTGTGATGACAGGGGGCAAAGCCCCAAAGAGCCCTGGCCTCGGGAGGAAGTGCCGTGAAGACCCAGCAATTCGGGAAGCAGACTCCTGCCTCCACAGTCCCTCCCCTGAGCTCTGGGCCCAGCTCCTTGGCCTCTGCTGAGTGCCAGTGTCGGCTGGAGCCCAGTGCGTGCAGGGGAGCTCGCTGCCCACACGGGCGATGTGCTGAACCTCAGAGCACCCACAAGGGGTGTACACACACGCACACACCCCTTCCCATCAACCATGCTACCGAGCCCCGGCAGCAAACAGGCCTGGGGCTACCACAGGGCTCAGCTTAACAAGATCCACTCAGACTGGAAGCCCAGGCTTTAAATCGCCCTCTGGGGAGAAACTCAGATTCACTTCAAGAACCCAAATGTGCTAGAGACAAAGAAACTCAAGCCTGTTACGTATCGGCAATCACTGGGCTTCCCCAGCTGTCCAGGTTTCGGAAGATCAGGCGAAAATGGGGCGCAGGGGTCGCAAGGGATTTCTGGCAGGAGACCCTCAGGGAGGACCTGGGCCTGGGGCTTAAGCATGGAGTCCGCCAGAATACAGACCAGGCCAGAGCCACGGCCCTCCACGCCTTCCCTCCCCTGCCAGGGACACCGGACTCCAGGCTTCCCGCAGGGTGCCCGGGACAAATGGCAGAGGAAGCCTGCCAAGCATCCACTGGCAACAGCAGCACCGGACTCAGGGGGCACCTGCTACACCTGGAGAAGGAAACCGGCCTCGGACCGAGAGCCCAGAAGTCCCTCTAAGGACAGGCTGTCCCCAAATGCCACGGAGTCAGGAGCAACCTGAACAGGGCCCAGTCCTGCCCAGGTTCCCCCATCACTGGGAGGAGGTGAAGCCACCTGGAAGAAGCATCTTCTTCTTCTTCCCAGACCCACATGCTTCTCCTCAATTCGCAGAAAAAACCCACAAGCACCAACACCCTGCCTCTTGGGGTAGGGAGCCTGGAGGACATCAAACCCCGACAGCCTTTTGGTTAAACTTCAAAATCCCAGAAGCAGGAGCAGAGAAGTAAATGCGTGGAAGATGAAACGCCTTCCGAGAGGAGGGGGCTTGACGTCAGTTTCTCTTCAGCTTACCCTCCGCTTCCAAAGAGGGCACCAGTGCGATGAAGGGATTTAGGAGGAGCAGATCGTCCGCAAGCGCCAGCCAAAGGCTTGCACTGACAAAGACATCCTTATTCTGGATGCTCTCTCTGGTCTCTTTCCTATCGGCAATTCCCAACCAATCTCACAAATCCCCACTTCCTGGGGGCTCTGCACTGACTCAGTAATGTTTTAAGACCCATCTTTAATCTTAAAAAAAATAAAATAAAAAAAGACCCATCTTTAAAATGTGCCATTCCCAACCTGTTCTTCCAAGGCAGAGAAAACTTACATACTGGTCAGTTACAGAGGCTTAGCAGCAATTTTTATGCACATACAGGGTCTTTTTTTCAAGATGCTCGCCAACCTAATGAAAACCCAGCCTCTGAGATATGCTTACGACAGGAGCTGGACTGGACTGTCTCCCCATGAACAGCTCTCCCCGAGTCTGTCCAGCTGGCCCGGCCAGAGCCTTCAACTGGTCAGAGGCACTGAGAAACTCAGGGGGACGAGTGCTGGACCAGCAGCAATCCTGCAGTGGGCCCCGTTCGGGCCCTGGGAGGCTTGCGGGCAGGCAGGGGAACGGTTATCTGGGAGACTGGTCTCTAGAAGTGTCCTTGGAGAAACAGCCCCTCTCTCACGAACAGCCCCACCTCAACTCTTCAACACCACAGGCTTTCTCACACCAGGCTCCGTGCTTCCCGCTGCCGCCTGCCACCACCAAGTCCTCTGAGCAGAGGCACTTCTGCAAGCTGACTGCAAAGGGCCAAGAGGCAGAAATGCCCAGAAACGACCACGGGCTTACTGGGAAGGATCCACAGAATGGGAATCAAATTTCCTTTCACTCATCAACCATTCAGTGGACTAATAACTACAGAGTACCTCTGCTGTGTCAGCAGGGTTGAAGGGACACGATGGCCCAGGACAGCACCCCATAGACACTTACCCTGGAGGAGGTCCCCCAACCCACCTGGAGAAGCTGCACGTCCTGACTTCGGTGCTGGCTACATAGGTATGCTTGATTTGTGAGAACTCATCCAGCTGTACCTTGTGATGTCTTCGTTTTTCTGTATGTACAGTTTACTTCAATAAAAGGTTTATTACAGACCTCCCTTTGGGTGGAAGATGTCCTATGTCCTATACCATCATTTAAAAAATTGCCGGAACTGTCATTTAAAAAATTAAAGGGTAAAAACACCAAAACCAAAACCCAAACCAGAAAACCTAGTGTATTAAAAAGGCCCTGCCCAGGTCACTAAGCATGGCCCCTTCTGAAGAGCTGCATGGTTTCCAGAGAAACGAGGCCTGGCTTGAAAGCATCTCCTCCTTACAGGACTTCAGATGGTCCGAAACAGCCTCTTTGTGCCAGGGCCTCCAAGAGAACTGCCGCTGCCAAGAAACCCACCCTCCCCTTTCTGCCTCACTGGATGTGACTTGGAGGCAAAATCTGCCAATCTGGCCCTGGAGACATGTGCTTCCTCCTCCCGAGGGCCTCAGCAGGCCAGAGCAGTCCTGCCCCGGGAAGAGCAACACAGGGAACGGGGGTTCCCACACTGCTTTAAGAGCAACCTGCCAAAATACATCCGCCATAGCCAGTGACGGGCACCCCAGGGACTCGAGAGATGGCTGGTCAGGGATGGCGGCAGAGGCCGCTGCAGAGCTGGCCCAGAGCCTGCAGGCGAAACGGTCTGACGTCACCATCCAGCCCCCCTCTGCTCCCTCCAACCACAAGGACAGGCAAAGCCACACTGTGGGCAGAAGACAGCACTCGCCGACACGGGGGAAAGTGAGGCCCATCTCAGGTTACGTTGAATGAGATTAGTGTCCCTTGAGGATGAACAACAAAAGTCTATTTCTAGGCTTTTGTGTGAGGCTTCTGTAACCCTAAAGTGGGGAACCATGATACAAGAGCAAATACAGGAAAAAAACCAAACACACATGGTGGGAATGCGGGACTGTTCCACAGATGGACTTGAAAGCAACGAGGCCCCTCTCGGCTCCAGCATCTGCCAACCACTCCTCAAACCAGTAAGAAGCCCAAGAGAGCAAGCTTCTACTGAGACAGAAAACCTTACCAAGTACCCTCGAACAGACTGTCTCAGGGAAATAACAGAATAGGGGCTTAAGAACAGAGCTGGTGGCCCAGGCTGCTGGGCACCAAGTTCTCTTTTGGGGGACAGACGGAAAGCAAGATTGGACAGGTTGGCCCTGATTCTGAATGGGGGGGGGGGGCTGCCTGGCCCTGCAAGGGCCTGCTCCCTGAGCCCTAGAGGGTGACCCCGGGGGAGAGGCTCAGAGAAGACACAGCTGAAAGAAAACAACTGGGCCTCTGTCCCTGTGATACTCTGCCAACAGCCAGGGTAGGAAGGCGACGGGGACAAAGGAAGGATGGAGAAGTAATTCTGCCTTTGTGGCTTCCCACCCAGACCTGACTGCAGCCTTGGACTGTTCAGCAGGAAGGAAGGATGAAAGACACAGCCACCCAATGGGCAGAGAACAACTTGTGCCCATTCTTCATGGTACATCTCCTCTACCGGGGACACAGAAGGAACTATCAGGAAAGGAAAAATAAGTTCTGGTGATTCACCATCAACTAGCTCGCACAGCCAGAGGCTCAGTGCCACAAACCCCATGGACGTGTGGCCCCCACGGGATCAAGCTCGCATACTCCACCACGTGCATCCAGGAAACCACTGCTAGCATGCCAAGAAATGCTGGGCATGGGTGACAATGGCTTTCACACAGCTGCATAGTAGTGTGACCTCGGGGCAGGTGACTCAGGCTCGCTAGGCCTCAGTTTTTCTCATCTACAACACGGGGAGGTAAAAACAGTGTCTAACTCATCAAGGCTGTCACGAGGGTTAGACGAGTGAACGTGTACAGAGCACTTAAGAACGACACAGGCCACACAGTATGTGCTTATAAGAATATCTGACAAGTAAAATACACAACCTTCATCATCAGCCTAGATTTACTCACAAGAAAACACGTTCAGAGAGGTTAAAAAATTGGCTCAACCATCGCGGAAATGCAAATCAAAACCACGAAGAGATACCGCTTCCCCCGACTGGGATGGGTTTGATGAGAAGATGTGGACAATGCGTGGGGAAGGCATGGAGAAATTAGACTCTTCCTACGTTGCTGGTCAGGATGCGAAGCGGAGCGGCCACTGTGGAAAACGGTCTGGTGGTTCCTCAAACTTATACATGGAGTTGCCATCTGACCCAACAATTCCAGTCCCAGATATATAACCAAGAAAACTGTGCACTCAACTAAAACCGTACGTGGGTGTTGACAGCAGCATGATTCGTAACAGCCAAAAAGCAGAAGCCCAGATGTGCACCAACAGATGAACGGACACACAAAATGTGGTAGATCCATGACAGAATATTATTCAGCCTTAAAAGGGAACAGCTCTCTGACCCCTGCTGCAACACAGGTGAACCTTGAAAACTTCGTGCTGAGTGAAAGCAGCAGACACCAAGGGACACATATTGTAGGATTCCATTTATAGGAAATGTCCGGAACAGGCAACTCCATAGAGCAGAAAGCTGTCCAGAGCCAGGGGGTGTGGGAGGCAAGTGGGGAATGAGGCAAGGTACAGGGTTTCTCTTTGAATGATGATTCACTGTTCTAGAATCGGCTGTGTTGATGGTTGCACAACTCTGTCAAATGCACTAAACATCACTGAACTGGTTGCTTTCAGTGCATGCATTATATGGTATGCGAATTCTATCTCAATAAAACAGTTACCAAAAAGAACTGTTTTTACTTGGAGTTACACAATTAGCAGATTGCGGCGCCAGGGTGTGGAGGTGAAAGTCTCTGCTCACCCAGCCCTCTGCGGCCTCTCACAGGCCTCATTCCTGGGTGTCTGGGCAGGCTGGCCTCCACTACTCTGGTATCTCCAAGTATCAGAATTTATGAGAACTCATGCACCCCGTGCCAAAGAGAAAGTAAAAAAATGTTATGTTTGCCACAGGGAGAGTTTATAACAACCGAACCTGCCATCTTGACCTCAATTCATGTGTCTAACCTCATTCCTATTCCTGAGGTTTCAGCAGACCACTCCCCAGATTCGGGGCTTTGGACACGGTCCTCTCTGCAGAAGTATAAGCAGGTTCTCTTCCAGGACAGGTGGTCTGGAGAAGAGGAGGTATGAGAACCATATGTCCATACATACTCCCCAGCTGGCTACACCTAGAACGTCCAGGATGTAGACAGCAGGGGCCAAAAGGAGTTCCCACCTTGTCCTCCCCTTACGTAGACTGCGTGATCCTGAGGCGCTCCCCGGCAGGCCAGTGCGTTTGCTGCGCTCCACGGATCTGAAAGCTTCTACCTCTATGAGGGATTGGTTGTGCTCCCACATACACCCCTCTCTCTCCAGGTCCAAGTCACACCCTGCCCCTGGTGAGAACCCTCCTAGCTGCCTCCAGCTCTCCTCCCTCCCTGCCCCTCACCTGGTATCTGCGTGCGGGCTCAGTATTTCCCTCCTTAGGTGTCCCTGTGTCCACCCCCAGCAAGGCCTAGAGCTCCCTCGTCGGGAGGAAGGGCTTGTCCAATTTCCTAGCTCACTAGCAGAAACATAGTAGATGCTTAGAGATCACCAAATGAATGAACAAGCGAGGAAACAGCAAGGTGCCTCCTTTCTGCCAGAAAAGTTAAAGCCCTGAGTGTCCAACTCATGGGTCTAATTACAGAGTGCTGGTCAAGGCCGTCATCAAAAAACAAGGTACCAAATGGAATGGCCAGAGAGAGTCACTTTCTAGAAAATGCCCCTTAGAAGAGAGTCAGAGAACTAAGACACCCCACTCAGGATGCTAGGTCTGCTAGCCCATAGGCATCAGCTGACATTTATTTCTGTTTCTTCAACCTTCCAGAAGGTTGGCACAAGAAGTAGCAGGTCTGGGCGCCTGGGTGGCTCAGTGGGTTAAAGCCTCTGCCTTCGGCTCAGGTCATGATCTCAGGGTCCTGGGATTGAGGCCCGCATCGGGCTCTCTGCTCCACAGGGAGCCTGCTTCCTCCTCTCTCTCTCTCTGCCTGCCTCTCAGCCTACTTGTGATCTGATCTCTCTGTGTCAAATAAATAAAATCTTAAAAAAAAAAAAAAAGAAGTAGCAGGTCCTTGTCTCCATGACGGAGCAGGCACCCAGCATGCCCCAGCAAGGAAGCTGTGCTTGGGTCACAGAATTCTTTTCAAATTTACTCCTCACAAAATCCATACAAGGTAAGTAGCTACGATCTCAGCATCAGCATGAAGAGGCAGCGGGTCAGACCCCCTGAGAAGCTGAGAGGGCGGAGCAAGTTAGGAAGGAGTCGAACCAGGCACGGGGCACTGGTCTTGCTTCAGCACTCCGTAGCCACACAGCGCTGGCCGGCCAGCAAGCCTGTCTGGTGAGCAATCAGGATGGGTTGCATGGCCAGAAGTGTCCAGAGGGCTGCCACCTCGCTGCCAGTGAAGTCCTCCTTGCCTTGAACGGTCTTCCCAACCCCGCAGGTCCAGTATCCCTCCCCAGAACCACACAAGCTTGACCCACCTCCCCTGTGAAGTTAATTAAATGCCTTGAGATAATTTTAGTCCCAGGATTTCTAAATCTGGGGGGAGGTGAGATGCCAGGGTCACTGACTAGATGACCTCAATTGTCTCTGAAATGTCGGTCCTCAACTGCAGATGGTGTTGCGGGTAGCAGGATGAGACCCCTCCCTCAGGGTCTGAATGTATTCTACATGCTAACCCCGTAGCTGCTAAACTCATAAAACGTTCCTTCTGTTTGGGGAAAAGTTAAATAATGATTGTTACCAAGACAACACCCTACCTCATGTTCTATGAGATGTCCTGTTGCTAAAAAGGAACAAAGAAGCTTTACTCAAAAGATTTGATTATTGCAGCTTAAAATAAGACGAGGGCATCAGAAGTCAGGGAAATCGTGTGCAAAGGGCCATTGTCTGAGGCAGGATGTACGGACAGCATATTTGAAACCAATCTGTTTTCCTGCAGAGAATTATGCTTCCATCTTTTTCAATACTCTTTTTCACTCCCGTGATGTCCCGATACAGCAGGTAAGGGTGGGAGACGCTCATTCACCACGAGGGACCCTATCAGGAAGGAACCAGCATCAATGCTGACAGCCTACTGGAAATTACTTAAGAGACAAGAGGGGCCATGGGAGGGGCAGGGTTTCCACAGCAAGAGCCTCTGTCTCCAGCAAAAACAGATCTGCTCTGGTGGGGGCATGAACTTCAACTTTTTCCATGTAAAGAGAGAAGGCCAGACAGAAGGATCAAAGCACAAGGTGAGCTGGTTAAGTTCCACAAGGCCTCCAATCAGGCAGCTTACTAAAAATAGAGGCTACTGCTTCCAAAACAGCCCAGGCGGCTGGATGGATCCCAGGGAAGCCACTGCTGTCCCGGGGTCAGACAAACGGACACCCCATGCTTCCCCCCAGCACCGCGGACGGTGAACACAGGGCTCCAGAGCCGGCGGGGCTGAGGACAGGGTAGGCTAGAGACAGTAACCGGTTCCTCTGTACAGGAAGCTGACTGGACCAGCGAGGCCTTCACTGCACTATATTTTACCAATCCGTCCTTACTCCAGACTTTCACCGGAGCATATCTGACCCAAGTCAGGAAGTAACTTGGAGTCACCAAGCCTTCTGACGCCCAGTCCAGTGTTCGCTTTACCACCTCACCCTGGCTTGAGGGAGACAAGACTTCAGGGGACAGAGGGAACAGAATGCACATCTATGGGCAGGGCAGAGAGAGGGAGAGCCTCGCAGGAAGGACTCAACAGGACAGGCTGCACCTAGAGTCAGGCACACGTGGGTTTTTCCACCCCATGAGCATCTGTGTACACGTTATGGACACATGCTGCTTCAAGTGTGTGAGTTGCACATGTACTCTCAACTCTAAGGGCACACGGCAGACAGGGTGGTTACAAAAGGAATAAACAATGAGGTCAAGCCACAGAAGGGCATGGGGTTCGGCTTGGATAAAGGCAGGAAGAAGAAGAGCAGCCAACTGTTTTTCCAGAGGTAAACCCAGAACAAAGGGCGCGGGACATCTGCCTCTCTGCTGCCCGTTAGGCTCCAAACAACCGGAGAGAAGCTTGGGAGGGTGGTTGTGCCAGCAGCGGACGCCGCCTCGGCCACAGAGAGATGCACACGCGGCATGACGGCCACTCGACTCTCATCTCATTGACTCCTCAACACTCCAGGCTGGGGGCTGTCGCCAGGGCAGGCGTAACTTCCAAAAGTAGGAAATAATATGCATCAAGTCCTCACTGCTGTCAATAACTCTTCTTAAAATGTTTAAGTTTTGGTTCTTTTTCTAAAAGAACATGGAAAAAATATGTATTTAAAAACCGGGGCATGAGAGTACCAAAATGTTAAACTCAGCTTTCTAACCAGCTGGCAGGCATCGCTGGGTCTGAGAGCAGGAAGGGCCTGTGTTCAGGGTGAAGCACGCCTGCGATGAATAGAACAGGACATGGCCACCGGCCTCCCTCCCCTTACCGCCTGAGATGAATTCCCCAGGCAACAGGAGGGGGCAGGGAAGACAAGGAAGTGCAGCTCCCCCGAGTTCTTGTTTAATGTCCACAAGCCCAAGAAGCTGTTATTATTCTCCCCATTGCACAGATGAGAAAAACCTCGATTTAGCAAGGTTACAAAAAGCGTTCACGGTCAGCTAGCAGGTGGTAGAGCTGGAATTTAAACCCACACACATCAAACCCTATTATTTTCTGACAAACTGCTGGAGGACAGATTAATTCAATTTAGTTTTGTTTTAATGGGTTCCACAGGGGGTGAAAAGCCCTGATTGAAACAGCCAGTCAGCCTGGACCGCGCAGGCTGGCGGTGTTGTCTTCCCCTGTGCTGTACACGCTGGGCTCCCCCCAGGCCAGACTTTCCTGGGGCCTTCAGGAGGAGCAGCAACCTGCGTCTCAGATCGGAGTCCCCCTGTGATGGAGAGCTCTAGGTTTCAGGTTAACCTGTCACCACCCTAAACCTGTGTCCATCTGACCCCTCTGTCCAGGACCGCTACAGCGCCAAGGTGGAGCCCGGCCAGAGTCACTGAAGGGCTTCTGCGCGGCCTGAATGTTTGTGTCCGCCCCACCCCCCTCTCCAAATTCCTAGGCTGAAACCCTACTGCCCAGTAGGATGTTATTAGGAGGTGGAGCCTTTGGGAAGTGATTAGGATTAGATGAGGTCATGAGGGTGGAACCCTTAGGAATGAGATTAGTGGCTTCTAAGAGTCACAAGAGAGCCTGTGTCCTCTCTCCGCTCTCCACTCTCCGCCACATGAGGACACGACCAGAAGTCAGCCGGTCAGCCGTCTGCAGTCTGGAAGGCGCCCTCACCAGGACCTGCTCACGCTGGCTCCCCATCTCAGACTTCCAGCCTTTGGAACTGTGAGAAATCAACGGCACTGGCACTGTTTTATGAGTCGGCCAGTCTGTAGTACTGCTGTAGTTACAGCAGCCTGAAGAGACTAGGCCAGCCTCCCAGCGTCGGCCCCGCCCTGCCCCCCGAGGAGGGATGCCGCCCCCTCGGAAGGCTGGGCCCGGCCCCCCTCGGCGCCCCTCTGCTGCCGGCCCTGTGTGACAGGCTGGCGGCAGCGAGGTGATGCCTGGAAGGATTTCTCTTCTGGGGATAACTCTAAGCAAGGAAACCAAAAAGGGCCTCTCATCATTTAAACCCCAAAATGTTCACAGCAGATGATTTTTCTGGACATTTGGTTTATCTTTTCATCTTTGTGCTTTCCTGTTTTTACAAACTTTGTTCATTCAACATGTTAATTTTATAACTGGGAAAGACAGTTGTTAACAGTACACGGTTTTCATGGCATTTGCTCTCTTGCATCTGACCAATCCCCACTGCTTCAAGATCCAAATCCAGTCTTTATGTATTTTTTATTGTCGACATTTTAGCTACAGATCTGCTTCATTTTAAGAAATCTGAAGGGGAAAATTCAGTTATAAAAAAAGTAAATGAAGGGACGACTTTTCACATTAGGATATGGGCACCTGTGAGCGTGCCTAGGTGAGGCGGTCACACTTGGGAGTTCCCTAATGGAACCAGTGAGGGTGCAGTACTGGGTGGCCCAGCTCTTCAATGACTGGGCAAGAGCTTAAAAAGAAGGGGCCTGGTGAGGAAAAGCAGAGGAAGAGGGAGGAGGGTTGAGGAGCAAATGGCTTTCAGCTGGCTCCCCGTTTACAAGGCTTGTGCCTTTGACATGGCTATTTTTGGGTTTGTGGGGGGAGAAATTCTTCCCACAACTGCCTAGCTTGGCAGCTCCTTTGCCCTAGTTCCCCCTCCCTGCTCCTTCCCCCTCCACAGCCCCTCCAGGATGAAGGAAGCAGACCCTTGAGTATTCCTCTGCCCCTAGCCACCCTCTTACCCCCTGCCCCTGCTCTTAGAGTTTCTGTAGGCCTCATCCACTTGCTTGTCTCTTTATACAGAGCTGGGAAAATGTGGAAATAAATAAAGCCTCAATTAGGCAGGCATCCAAGGTTTGGGGGATGGGGCGGGGGAGGGGTCTGAGACTCTGTCCCAATCCAAGAATGCCTGAGAAAGCCCTGGGAGCCTCAGGCAGCCTCTGAGGTTGGAGGCTTCCCACAGACTCCTTTTGGGTCTGCGCTGACCAGGCGGGGCCAGGGGCCTGGGAGCCCGGTTTCATTCCCACACTGAGACTCGAGCCTCGTTTCTTACTGCCCGCCTACCACGGGAGGGCCTGGCCTCCTTCTGCCACCCCACATACAGAAGGGAGTGAGGGGTCCTCACTCAGGTCTCCGTCTCTCTTCCTCCTTGATCCCCTTCCCGGAGCAGGAGGCAGGACCCTCCGAGCGTGGACCTGGACCCAGGCACGGTGGCAGCTCTCCAGACCAAACAAAGGCAGTTTTCCCCTTTTAACTGTGGAAACTCAGCGTTTCTTATTTATTCCATTCTGAGCCTGGAAAGAGCAATGAGAGGGAGATCTCATTTCTTCCCCCAAGTTGAGGGGTGGGGGGAGAGAGAAGCAGATTCTGTAGGGAAGAGACTGGGCGGGGAGAGTCTCACAGATATTTTTAGAGACATGGGAATTAAGCAAGCCCCTTCTGGGGCCGGAAACAATTTTGTTCCAATCCCAATTCTGAAAGGCAAACGGGTAGTGGAGAATAAGGGGGCTGGAGGAGGCAGAGCACGGCAGGGGCAACATCGGACTCCAGGGAAAAGGAGAAATCAGCAGGGCTAAGACCCCTGGAAGCCACTTCACTCTCTGTGCTCCCGCCTAGCCACTTTCCACATTTCTAACAGCCGGGCCACTGTGGCCACTTCACAGCAGTGGTGGTAGCACCGGGGGAGAAAGAGGGGTACCAGGCCCCAAGCAGGGCCACCCCTCACCTGCCTGCTCCCAGCCCACTAGCTCTCAGTAGTGCAGGGAGGGGGGCAGGGGCGGGCATGTTGAGAGGTCAGTTCCCCAGCTCCCTTTGCTATTAGTTCTGGTTTGACAGTGGAAGAATAAAATGGGATCTAAAATAAGATTTTTCAATGATCTGCAGGCTTCCAGTGAGTCAGGCTAACTCTTCTCTAAGATCACAAATTCGGTCTTAACTGTGGGGTGCCTCACTCATACAGCATCACCCTACAACCTCTGGAACAGCCACACAAAATCTGGGTGTAAGACATGTTGAACAGAGAAATGCAGAAGAAGGTGAGCAATGAGGACACTGGCCTAGTGCTGAGGAAATGCAGGATTTCTGGAGTGTGATCCAGCCTATACCAGTAAGTCTACCTCTGGGAATGTTTCCTGAAGCATCATATTAAATAAAGAAAAGGAAAAAAATTCTGAAAACAGCGTGAACGTCCAACAGCGCAGAAAGAAGCAAATACAGCCAATTGATGGAACAGTATGTATTGAAGACTGTGCTTCAAAATATACGTATAAAACTACACAGCCTAAGAAGATACACAAACTGTGATATTAACAGATTTTTATCCCTGGGTAATAAGAGTTAATGGGCAATTTGTTTTTTGCATGCCTTTTTTGTGTTTCCCACATTTTTCACCATGAACATATTTAGTTTCTGGCAGGGGGCAGGGCGCGGGAGGACATCCCTGGGGTTTTTTAGCCCCATCTTCTACCACCGTCTGTGTGCTCTGAGCAATCCTGCCGTCTGTACCAATCACTCCCTCTCCCTAGAGGCATCTTCTCACCTCCGCCTCCGGATTATGCCTAAAGTGTTCATTTCCAAGGAGTCCCAGAGTTGGTCAGACTGGCTCCTGTGCCTGGCCGGGATGTGCACATCTCTTTCAGTCCTGATGCTCCCTGTGAGGGCTGATGCTTCCCTTTTCCTGGCCAGGGACTATGAGATCCTGGAGGGCAGAGAACCTTTATTTTCACAACTCCCAGCCTCCACGGCATGCAACAAAGAAGCAGGAAGTCAATGAATGAATTCAACCTCTTTCCTGGTTTCCAAAGGTCCCAGGGAGAGAGTCACTGGGAAAACATTCGGTGGAGGGAAAAGGAAAATTAAACCGTGCCATGTGGTCCTGGGGTAAGGATGGGCCTGAGTCCCAGATCTCCCTGATGACATTTCTCAAGGCAGGCAGAGTATCAGTTGCAGAACCTGCCTCGTCTGTGACAAGGGTCTTATTGTTGGTGTAAGTAGGTGACGGTCCTGATCAGTAAAGGGCCTTATTCAGCAGAGGGAGATTAGATAAACGTCTTCCTCCAACTCCTCTGCAATATCTGTCATCATTAACCCTTGGCTTTCTAACCAAAAGAATCTGGAATTTCAACTATTTATGAAAGTATTTCTTCCTTATAAAAGGTGTTGAGGCAAATCACAGACAGCACATTCAATTCAGGAGACAAGGCACATACACTACACCCCCTGGCAGGCGTGCGTGCATTCGTTCTCAAACACACACACACACACACACACACACACACATAACCGCCCCCTCCCCTGGTGAAGTACACAGAAAGAGCCATACAGACCCAGAGCAACAATATCACCCACACAGGACAAAACAAGGACAGAGAACACCAGGGAACAGTAGCACAGAGGCAGAGGGGTGGGGAAGGTAGGAATGACTTCCCAACAGGGGAAACCAGCACATGCCCTAGGTCTTCCTGAAATGCAGGAGGGGGACCTCCAGTTAAACATGGCCAACTGAACACACCAGTGTGTTCAAGGTCCTGCTAAACCCTTAATAAAAATGACCACAAAGGAATCTGTAAAAGGTATAAACTCTCAAGGACGAAACACTAGAGAAGAGACAGCAGCAGATGTGGGCTATTATTTAAGCGCTGGAAGTAGGAAGTGGCTGCACACATGGAGAGTGACTAGGTCGAGTGCAGGAAGCTTCTGGGCCTCACTGCCCCGAACACCAGCAAGCTCAGGGCCTGAAGGCCCTAGGCATCTGGGACCAAGGAGGTGAGGCTGACAGCAGCCAGACCAGGGGCCGACTCCAGTAACCAGAGGGTACTCTCTGGAAGGGCTCTGGACCTGAGGTAGCAGGCACCACTGGGGGTAAGGAAGGGGTGGAAGATTCCTCAAAAGTTGGGATCCCCTAACTCAAAGTCCTTCTGCTGCCCATATGTCTCCCTACACTGGAGATGAGGACTGTACCTGGGGAATCTGACAAGGGCAAGAGAAAGACCTCCTAAAGCCGGCATTGACTGAGATGAGAAAATTTGTATGTGGGAACATCTGAGGGTCCCCCTGAAGTCTCCAGTTTCCTGCCTGACTGTCCCTCTAAGGCAAAGCCAGCCCGTCACGCCCACATACATCCACACATGCACGCTCTTATTCTTAAATACAAATGTACAGCTAAGGGTGACTACTCATTTGAGAGTGCCCAAGACCAAAACAGGGGCAGAGGGGGAACTAAGACGAAAGGGAGTCAGACCATATACAGAATGGCATTCAAAATAACTGAAGTTATAAAAGAAAGCACTGCATCCATGAAACATGAATAAGGTGCTATAAAAAGGGACAAAAAAACAAAAAATGAGCCCTAAGAAACCAAAAATATGATAGCTGGCATAAGAATCAGAATGAAAATAAGAAAATGAATTAGCTGGAATGAGAAACAAAAGGGTGTAAGGCAAGATTAACAGAATCTCAGGCATGACAAATCAATGCAAGAAGACAGCAAGACTGGAGACTCTGTCCAAAAGAACTGACAGCCACGTATTAGGAGTTCTAGAGGCAAAGACCAGGGAAAATGAAACAAAGGAAATGCCAAAGGAAAAAAATGCAAAACAACCTTCTGGACCAGAAAGACAGAACTTTCCATCTTGAAAGGTAAACAGGCTTCTCGCTCACTGGGGAAAAAAAAAAAAAAAGATCCACACCAAGGTATATCTTCATGAAATTTTAGAACTCAAGAGATAACAAGAAACTCCTCAAGGTTTTCAGGGAGAAAATTCTTCTGTTTACAAAAGATCAGGAATCAGATCCTTTGTACATGAGCTTCTCAAGAGCAATGCTGGAAGTTAAAGCCAAAGAACAGTGCCTTCAAAATTCCAAGGGAAGATTACGTCCAGCCTAACAGTCTATAGCAATTCCAGCTACCAATCAACAGTGTGGGTTGGAAATGTATCTTCAGACATGCAAGGTCTCCAAACTCAAAAGGCTTCATCAAAACAGAGAATTAAACAAAAGAGAGGGAACTAAGAAACTCAGAAGGAGGAAGAAGGGAATTCCCAGGATGATGGAAAGCAAGTCGCAGGTCAAGAGCTACGTAGTAGGCCTGGAGAAGAGCCAGTCCAATTTGGAACAAGAGGACAGTCAACTCCATGCAGGATGTTACCAGGGAAAAAAGAGAAAAAGAAAAGAATCGTTGCATCAAGGTATTTGCCCACATCAAGAGAAATTTTATAGTTCTGTCAGAATGTTTAGGGTTCAACCAAGGTTATACAGACAATGAAATGAAGGGGAGAGAAGGCAATTATTAACTGCAAGAGAAGCCAAATATAAGAAAATAATCATAGTTTACTACATGGCTGGAATGTGCACACTTTTTACACTCCATCATATTTTACACACTACTAATTTAACCCTAATATTTAATTTAATGTAACTATGTGGTAGGATGTAGAAGGATAAGGGAAAACAGGAGAGAGAGAGAGAGAAAGAGAGAGAGAGAGAGAAAGAGAGAGAGAGAGAGTGTGTGTGTGTGTGTGTGTGTGTGTGTGGCAAAGCCATGCAGGTGAGAGAACTAAATCCTAGCTTATGGTGTACACAGGTAACAGATAATACCTTTAAGAACTGAAGAAATAGTATAAACACGTTATTCACAAACAGAGAGGTAAGCACTAGAATTCCCTAGTTCTAAGAACTGGAAATGGCCTCCTCTTCGAACAGGCTCAAGGCTAAGGAGGAATGGAACAGAGCAGTGCACTCCTGTATTCTGGTTACATATTTGACTTTTTAAACTATGTACTTATACTATTTTGAAAAAAAAAAAAAAGAAAGGTCCCATGATGCCTTTAAAACTCCCACCTGGCCCATTCCAGCTTCCAGGTGTATCTGAGAACACAGTAAGATCCCAAGGTAAATATTGAACTATAGGAAATGGATACAGGACCCTCCGAAATCTTGCCTCGTTCTCACACCGACGAGAAGATAACTTCCGCGGGTCTGGGAGACCGACCCCCCCAGAGGCCCTCAGCTCATACCATCAGCTCTGGACGCAACTTCTCTTTAGGGTGCGTTCATATATTATTTTGTCATTGGGCAAGGCCATTGGAAATAAAAGACTGTTCCCCCTAAGCTGAAGACCTCAAATAGGGCATCCGCTGGAGCAGAGCTCATGTGCTGCCCACAGGAGTTATGGAAAGGTCATTTTTCAGGCTGTTAACAGTTTCATTGCTTGATTTGGGGGTTTCCTATAAAGTTTAAGTCAAATAACTGGATATGTTCTAGGCTAATGCTTTTCTCCAAGATGGGAAAAGACTAACAATATACAGGGGGAAACAGCATAGCCAAAATTGGTACCAAGTTATCAGAAGTTCATATATGCTATTAAACTAGATAACTAAAGTTCAATACAGAAGACCTTGCCCCTGTTCCATCCGTCAAATCCGGTGCACCGGCCACCCTTACAGCAACCCTTCCCAACAACCACCTGTGGCCTCTGCAATGGTGAGTGAACGGATGAGTGAACAAATGGAAGAGATACGTGCTTCCACATCCACTCCTTTCCACAGATAACTGGGCCTTCCTTTCCCTCTGAGCAGTGGTAGCAGCCACCACCATGCCCTCCCCCCAACCAGCCTGGTGGGCATTGCTCCCCTCACCTCCGCAGAGGCCCACAGCAGTAAGACAAGGGGTCCCATCCAAAGAAGACATCCTGATGTCCATCGGCATCACCTTTGTCAGCTTTTGTCTTTCCCTACAGGCCTATGAACAAAGATAAAAATGGCTGAGTGGCCCTATGAGGAAATGTTCACTCCTCTTCTCCTACTTGGAAAGGCAGGACTTGAGGTTTATTTCAGTAACAGAAAGGCAGCTAAGAAGCTGGGCATAGTGATCTGATCCAGTGGGCCAAGGCAAGCAAATGAAGAAAAAGACGGGAACATCAGAGGAACCTTCAAGAATCCCCACCAGTCATGTTCTGGCCTCTCCATCCCCAACTCTCACTCTGGTAAGAAGAGAAAGAAGACATGGGGTTAGAAACATGCCCCTTTCTAAACCCAGTGCTTGAGGCCAAGCTACTGTTTGTGTCAAATAGGTGACAACTGTTGTGTATCTGACATGGATTCATAGCACTTACCCTTTTCCTGATCATCTACCATGAGCTTTCCACACGATTGTAACAAGTCTCAGCATATAAAGCAGAGGAAGTGGAGTCTGGCTCCACGAACAACACAGGTTTAGCTGGAAAAGGTGTCTGTGTGTGTGCCACACTTTGCATTATAACACTGCCTACCCTCAGAGGAGGGACAGAGGATGCCTTGGAGGACATTTTGGGAGAAAGCAATGAGATGTTATTATGGGCGACCCGAGAGAGTGTGAGAGAGCGAGCGAGGGAGAGCAAGTGAGGTCGAGAGAGAAGTACTCGCCAGGCCGGACCAGGTGAGGTGTTCAGGTTATTCTTGCTAAGGGCTGGGGTCTGAAGCCCAGTCCTGCCGTCGTCCCCAAAAGACAGTCAAACTCCATTTACAATGATACTCTGACTGTACTTGGCTCTCCCTGGTGTCAATGTTTTTTATTTTTTATTTTTTTTAAAGATTTTATTTATTTATTTGACACAGGGAGAGAGAGATTACAAGTAGGCAGAGAGGCAGGCAGAGAGACAAGGAGAGGAGGAAGCAGGCTCCCTGCTGAGCAGAGAGCCCGATGCGGGCCTCGATCCCAGGACGCTGAGATCATGACCTGAGCTGAAAGCAGAGGCTTTAACCCACTGAGCCACCCAGGAGCCCCTTGGTGTCAATGTTGATGTAGAAATCAGGCACAGGCACACTTGGGCCGGGGCTGGCTATTTTCCTAACCTTTCCTCATTAGAGCATGGACTGTGTTCTCTCCTCTGTCTTGGAATGGAGGTCCCTAAAATGTAAGAAACCTGATGTGTTCTCTCACACATGCTGCCACTCTTCTACCCAAAGCCCAGGTCCACCAGACCGCCAGCCTCTCGGTTCTCCATCTTCATATCCTCAGCTTCCCAAAGGTGGAAGCCCCAGTGGCTTCCACCTTCCGAGGCCAGGTTAGGCAGGGAGGACTGTGAGCACCGTGGCGCAGTGAAGAGGGACCTGGACGAGGACGGCTGTCCAGCATGGTGCTGTGCCAACCAGCTGCGTGATCCTGGAAGAGGCAGCTCAATTCCTCCTACAATCACTGGGCACTTCCTACAGATACGAGGCTCTGCTGGTACAGAAAATTAAGGAAGTGTGTCTGTTTCTCAGAAGCTCACAGCTCATTAAGGATATGGTCCTGTTCACACACAATCCCAACTCCAGGTAGTGAGAACCACTGCATGGAGGCAGAGATGTGTCCCTGAAACCTACTGGTGGGTGACCGCAGAGACCCCTTCTATCCTCTGGCTTTCATTCTCTTTGTCTGTCAAAGGTGAGGGCTAAACTCCAGGATGTCTCCAAGGATCCTCCCAACACCACACTCCATCCACAATTCCCCTGGTCCCTCCAAATGCAGCCAGTGCAGCCCTGTGCATCTTTGGGACCAGAATATGTAGGCATGAGGTTAGGTCTCCTGAGAACACACTAGAAGTCAGGGCCAGGCACACCCTCCACACCCAGGCCTAAGTAAACCTCACCCCACCCCAGTGGATTCTTCAGACATTAGCTGCCTTAGGGGAACGAGGAAAAGAGGTAGCCTAGCCCTTCACAGCCCCTGTGACTTCTCTGCGCCAGCTGGGTACGTGTGAGCGCTGCGTGCCAACAGGTGTTAGCAATCCAGCAGCTTTAGCACTAGTCACACCACAAAGGTGTAAAGCTTCTGCTATCATTTATCCTGCCATATCAGAACTCTTCAAACATTAACCAGGCAAAGCTCTGGAATCCCTGAGTCAGTAAGGATGCCTGGGCCTCAGCTCAGTTATGGGAACTGAGCCAGAGCAGCTCCCCCGACCAGGCCTCTGACCCATGACTGGATACAAGAAGCCCAGCTCTGATGGGGGAAAAGCTCACCCTTGGGCAAGTTACTGCTCTCTCCACGGACCACCTTAAGGATTCAATGTGAACCCAGTGAGAAGAGCTAGCACTGTGGTACATGATTTTTCACCTCTGCATGTATCACAGAGGCTAGCTGGTTCAAAAACAAACAAACAAACAAACAAACAAATAAAATGTAAATGTAAATGTAAATAAAATGTCCATGGCTACCTGAAGGAAGTAAGCCTCAGGCTCCTGCCCCAGTGGCAGCATGATGCCACCAATGAGCACCTGCACACACGGGTTACCAGTGGGGTCTGGGCACCGCTGAGCATGCTCAGGCCACCATATCCTCACTGGTTGAGGGGAAAACAGGTACAACCCTCACCAGCAGGTTCAAAGGAACAAAAGTGAATCATTCATATTAGACTGAAGGGCAGCCCATCCACCTTCCTCCCATCCAAAGACACAGAAGTGCGAAAGAAGGTCACCTGACAAGGGACTGAGAGCAGGTAAAGCAGAAGCTGGGGAATCACGCTCAAGACCCTTCTCCTCTGTTCTAAGACAGGGGGCTCCCGTGTGGCTGGAAGTGGGTCACGGGTGAGACTGGACAAAGTCCTTCAAAGCCTCCAGGGCCTTTGGGGAGTTCTTGTCTCCTCCACCCGCACCGACCCGCACCGTAGTGCTCCACGGGCTTGGAAGCAACCCCGCACTCACTGCACATAAACAAAACCAGGCTCGCCAACAGGAAGACAGACTCCTCTAGCGCAGAGTGGGGATTCCTCCCTCTCTTGGCCCTCCCTGCAGGCTAGCTTGATGAGGACAGCCGGCTGTGCTGTCTGCAGCCCCTTCCACTCTGAGGAGCTTGTCTCGATGAGCTGACTTGAGTCAGAGCAGCTGTCAGAGCTCGGCAATGCCAGTCTCGATGCTGCCGTGACCTGGGCAAAACCACTTCTTTATCAGCCTGCCCTGGATAAGGGCTGGTCCTTTTGGGCCCTTCCCTACACTGACATTCCATGACTGACTCACTTTGAAAACACAAACATGCGACACTAGGTGGGGTCCGTGTCATCAGTGACAATCTCTGCTGGCCCCATCTTTTGCTTTGCTCCTCTATGTCCCGCCGTTCTCCTCTGCCATTCCTAGTGACTGTGTCACGCCTGCCTGCCAGGGGCACCTGTGACCACTGCTCAGCCTGCCCACACCAGAGCCGGGGGGAGAATAGGCAGGAAAACAATGTGAAAGGGAGGCACCCACACCGGGCACTCGGAAGTCCTACTTCTGCCAAGAAGGTGGACAGCCCTCCCCACCATCTCCCAGCCTGGGCTCGGCAATGCCACTCAGCCGTGCAGACCTGGCCCAGGTCATTTCTTTCACGAAAACTTCTAGAATCAGCTCACCATCCTCTGTTTCCAGAACATTTTGCCTCAGCTCCCTTTATCATACCCTCTGTGTGGGCTAAATAATGGCCCCCAAAGATACCCATATTCCAATCTCCTGGACCCTGTGCCTGTGACCTTAGATGGCAAAAGGGACTCTGCAGGTGTGATTAAAGCAAGGGTCTTGAGATGGGAGAGGAATCATTTATCTGGTGGGCTCAAGGTCATCACAAGGGTCGTAGAAGACTGGCAGGAGAGGTAACAAAGAGGAGCAGGAGAGGTGACAACAGAAGCAAGAGGTAGCAGTGACATGAGGAAGGGGTCACAAGCTGAGGCGTGGAGGCAGCCCCCGGAATCTGGAAAGGCAAGGACACGGGTTCTCCCCTGGAGGCTCCAGAAGGAACCAGCTCTGCCCAGAGTTACTGATTCTGGACTCCTGACCTCCAGGATAGTCAGAGGACACATCTGTGTCGTTTTCAGCTACCAGGTTAGTTATGACTTGCTGGGGCAGCCACTGGCAACCAGTAACACCTACCATGTCGTGCATTATTATCAGTACCCTTGCCCCAGAATGAAGCCACCTTGGAGTTCACTTCCGAATACTCCAGGCACCCAACAGATGCTTGTGGGTGAGTGACTCTTCAACACACACATGCATATGGGCTGAACCAGCCCTTGTGAAGGATCCCCCTACCATAAGAACCCCCACCTGCCTACTATCGTTCCTGCGATTTTACCAGTGGAATCACTCCCTGGCTTCAGAGTTCTCTCACTGTAAAGAACATGCCCTGCCCTTCCCTGCCAAAGAAAAGATGCTTCTGAAAAAGTGTTTTGTGGAGAGAAGGGAGAGCCGGAGAGGTTAAGCCATGAACATATTAAGGTGCCTACCCACAATAAATACCTTAAGTGGCTTGGCTTATCAGATGCTAGCGCTGCGCATTTCCCAGGGAAGTCCAAAGCAAAAGACTCAGGCAGGGAGGGTGGGTGCAGGGGCAATGGGGTTCCGGGGGAGGCGAGGGGTGATGTGAGGACCCAGGAGGTAAGGGTGCAGGGACTGTGCCCCTGGAGGATTCTATGGCCTGGCTGTATGCTATCCAGCCCCGCCTGTGCATGTGTGATTAAGCATTGCATGTGCACATGTAAACATACTAATACAACTTGCTTGGCTTTGTTTTTCCAACCCCAAATGTTTTCTGTTGCTAACTCCCATAAAATGACTCTTTTTCGACAGTTCTTTCCCTGCTGCTACTTAATTAGTTTCCTAACCAATTACTGCAAGCTGTTCACTTTCCTAATACCTGAAGTCATTTCTGTCTCTGCAGGAGGGAGCCACCCAGCCCATTATCAGACTCCCCCCGCAGACCAGCTGAAGCTGCTGCAGAGAAGTCCACCCACAGCCCTGAAGATCTCCAACAAGGGTGCCAATCACAGTCCATCCTTAGCTGCAATCCCAGCGCAGATCGAGGGCCGCAGAAATCCCTCCACCAACTCAACAGAACTGCTGCTCCAACAGCCCCCATCACCTCCTCCTGTCACTACAGAGCCGTGTACTTGCAAAGGGCTGGGCAGATGGCGCCCAAGTGGACAACAGGACATAAACTGTCTTTCAGCCTCCTCTGTTAATTGCTCACGGCATCCAGAAGCCTCCCCCACTCAGTACCTGCAGCCACAGCGGGGGAGGCAGAGAGAAGAACGTGGGTGCCTCGCTATGGCTCATGGACACTGGATACAGGCAGGCAGCTGATGACTATTTTGCCATCCCTGACTCACCGTTTATGTAACTGGGAAGGAAGGTAAGCACACCGGACGGTCCCGGTGAGATGGAAAGGCACTCGCTGGGCGACACAAGGTCGCCAATTCCTCAGTGCTGAGTGAAAGGCAAAGAACAGGGGTTCTCAGTGGGAGATTTACAGCACAGAGTCAAGCAGCAGAGTCAAGGGGACAGTAGACCCACTTACCCCCCAGTCAGCTTCGCTCACACCTGAGTTTATTACTTTATGTCCCGTGTGTGCAGGCAAATACCAGGCCCTGTCGTGAGCTGCTCACAGTCCTGCAGAGGGAGACCCACATGGCCTAAGTGTCCTAGGGAGAAGGGACAGAGGCAGGGGTGGCCCAGCTGGCGTGGACCCACATGGGAATGGTACCTGTGTCTTTTCTTGGTTCTTGTGAATGATTCGGGTTACCTGCAGAAACCTCCTACCACACCTGGCAAATATGTGTTCCCGTCTACCTCACCCCCTCTACCCACTCATTGCTGCACGTCCTCTGATTCTTCCCTCGACAGGGCTCAGATTCTAACTCTGGAAGCATAAAACATTCCCACCACCTCCCTTCTCAGGCCCCGATATATAAAACAGCCCTCCTCTCCCCACCTGTTCTACTCCCTGAAGGGCAGCCCACAAACTGCAGATCAGGACCATGCAACCGAAACTGGGTGCTTAGCCCACGCCTACTGGTGGAGCCCCACAGTCAGACTGCTAACACCCTGCACGGGGCTTCCCTACCCATAAAACAGAGGTCTGGACCGGGTCACCTCTGGAAACCCCTGGCCTACAACAGAGTCTGCTCTGTTCTTCATCCAAACAGCGCCCTGGTTCACCACTGGTGGCTTCCATGCCCCAGCTGTTTCATGTGTGAGAAGTGTCACTTGCGCCAGCATACAAAGTTGTAAATGACAAAAAATAACAAGAAAAAGCTACCAGAGGCAGAATATTGCACTCTGTAATAATGCCAGGCTCAAACATCTTAACAAGCCCATGTCCCCAAGCTCCTCCCTGACTTCCTTTAAAAGGAGAGGAGGGGAGGATCTTAAAGTTTGGTCCTGATTCCAGAGAACAATGTCTGTACTGAAAGTCCCAGAGACACAAAGAAAATGTCCCTGCATCTACATGCTTTCTTTTCTTTCCTTTTTTTTTTTTTTTAAAGATTTTATTTATTTATTTGACAGAGACAGACAAAGCGAGAGAGGGAACACAAGCAGGGGGAGTAGGAGAGGGAGAAGCAGGCTTCCTGCCATGCAGGGAGCCCGATGCGGGGCTCAATCCCAGGACCCTGGGATCATGACCTGAGCCGAAGGCAGCCGCTTAACGACTGAGCCACCCAGTCGTTCTTTCTAATAGGCGAGGTCTCATGCATCATCGTGAATCACAAAACTTAAGGGAAAATGGTGCGTGGCACCCGTAAACTTCCCCACTGACCCCCCGCCCTTTTGACAAGAGGATTCCACTGTCAGCTAGGAAGAGTTCCCAATGCCACCTGGGCTCATCTACGCCATACCCTGCTCAGTCACTTCAACATTTCAAAAGAACATTAAGGTTGGCCCAAAGACACTCTAAGGCAAAGTGGCCAGCAGGAAGCCCAGAGGCCAAGCACAGAGGGCCTTCCTATGACCCATCCCCGATCGTGTCATCCACTTTCTGCATCCAAGGAACAACCACACAGACTCACCAGGACTGCACTAGTGCCTCGCCTTCCAGCCAAGGGACTGTTAAAAATGTCACTCCCAAAGAGATGAAAACTACTTTTAGTTGTCGTGATCAAGTGAAGATGGGATAAGGGACTCATCAAAGGCCCCCATGTCCAGAAAGCTAACGCAGGTGGGGGCAAAGCACCTCAACACCCTGGAATCATCTTCTATGCACCCCAGCGTTGCCAGTGGCCTGCTTCCTGCCTCCCTGCTATTTGCCACTTCTCCTGCAAACAGCCTCCAAGGGGCCTCCTAGTTAACCCAGAAAGAGGAGTACTGTTCACACATCAGCCCACATTAGGAAAACACGACTTGTGCAGATGTTTAAAAAGAAGTCCATTATTTTGGAAAAATAAGTTAATTACACGGTCGACACAAGAAGAGGTGCCTGTCTGTGCTGGCATGTGGCCTGGGCCTTCAGACACCTGGATAATTCTGCCACAGAAGGAGGTTCCCTCCAGGCGGGGCACATTCATCAGTACAGCTGGGGGGCTGGGGAAGGAGGGGTTGGGATTATTTCACGACTTTAACTCAAGTGGCACCAGACCGCATCCATTTTAAACCTTCTAGGAAGGTTCTATGCAGATTTCCACTTAAAGTCAGAGGTCTCCCAACTGTGTCTGACAGCAGCCACAGACCCCAGCATGATGTGGTGTGTTTGCAGGGCCTCAGCGCTGGCTTTCCCTCTCTAAGGGCTCCCTGTCGTCCTCAAGGGGCTGCGTAAGGAAACACTTCCAAGTTCAGAGTTCATTTTTGAAACTACCATTATTACCACAGCAAGCACAGGACTAGTGAAGAGCAGCGGAGCAGAAGAGGGGAAGGAGAGAAAGCGGGCAGCGAGGAGGGCCCTGCTCAACGCCCACCCCCCCACCAGAACAGAGGAAGTGGTTTAAAACCCACATTTACTGCACTCCCAAACCAACACTCTCTCTACACCCTCCAGGCTCTTGGCACCTTGACACAGCAGGCCTGCCTCTGTTTCCTGGAAGCCGAAACCGTGTGGAAAAGAATGAAGGCCAAAGCAAGGCTGAACACATGACAGATTTAAAAATAAATCTAAAAACATGAGACTAATCCATAAAATATCTTCTCAGGTTCACCATCTCACCCTTCCCCTTTGCACAGGAAGGTTCCCCTGCATCCGAGGAAGCGTCTCTGCCTCTTGGCACAGACACAGGAAGGTTGTTGCGATTCTACACATCTCCAGCGCATGTTCGTATACGCAAACTGCAGGCCTGAAGTTAGTTTAGTTTGACCAGCCTCAACACTCAAGGAAAACTACTCTCCCTGCCAGTTTGTGGCTACAGACAAACTCGAGGGGTAGGCAGGATGGCGAGAGCCCAGCCTGGCCCTCAACCAGCACCATTCCCTTCCCGCACGCGGGGAGCAGATGCTGGCTGAGTCGGCCATCGCTAGACACAGTGAAGGACGGGACCACCGGGGAAAAGACACCATCTTTCTCCCAGAAGGGGTCTCACCTGTTTACAAATCTCAGTCTGTCGCTCAGAAGTTAAGTGACACCCACCATATCTCTGGGCCCGGTTTTTTCATCTATGAAATGGATATGACAATACCTCTCACAGCACTATCAGGAGGACCACATTAGAGAGAGTGCCTGAAGAGCCACCACAGCACGGGGCCAAGCACGCTGCTCCTCCCCAATCTCCGTGACAAGCAGAAAGGTGGCCAATGGCCTCTCTTTCCTTTCAGAAGACTTCTCTGACACCCCAAATGACCCACTGCCTTGAACAGTACACACATCATGGTTTTGTGCACGTGGGTCCCAACAGACAATGAGCTTCACCACGAAAGGGACCTCCTTGTGGCCGCGTGTTTCTCCCCGACAGCTCTTCACCATGGACACCACAGCCACGCTGGTTACCGATGAATGAGACACATCAGCCTGCCTCTGCCTAGGAAAGCGCCACGTGAGGAAGAAACAACGCCAGAGCTTACAGAAGACATTCTCAAACATTAGTGCTTCCAACAAATCCCTAGGAGTGGTGACTTAAACTGTGGAAAGGTGGGCCCTGCCTTCAGGAGGTTCCTGGGGAATGTCTGCAAACAAACACGATGGGGGACATAGCAAAAGGACGTCAGAGACCGTTTCTAAAGAGAGTAGGGCTGAGCTGTGCCAGCCTTTCTAGAGCCCTGAGCACCTGGGCACTACTCAGTGCTTTGACACAACCCCAAAGTAGCTGAAATTTGTCAAGAATGAAGTGGGCAAAGGTCCTGAGATCAAAGCAACCTCCAGGACTCTCTTATAGGAAGCAAACACTTATCAAGGAGCCACAATCCCAACCTGTTAGCACCTAGCATCCTCTGAAGAATGTTCCCACCAAGCTCACCTCTCAACACAAAGATGGACCCTCCAAGCACAGACAACCCAGTGTAACTGCTCCAGCTGGACCTTGGCATTCTGTGGGATGGACAAACCCATGGCTGGCCCTGAAAAAGGCCTGTACACAAGGACTAAGAGTGTTTTCCTCATTATGCCTGGGGATGTGAACTAAGGTAAGGGTCCCCGGCAGCACAGTCCCTACAAAGTCACACAGCTCTGATTCCCAAGGCAAAGAATGGAGAGAAGCCCCACACAATGAAAGGTGACCCTTAATACCAACACTTGCCACGGAAGTAGAGGTACAGTCCCTCCATGGTTTCCACGCAGGAGAAACCCAGGGTCGGTATGTTTCAGAGCAGACAGGGTTCAACACCATTAGACCACCGTATCTTAAAAAAAGGCGATCTGACACATGCAGCCGTGTAGACATTATGCTAAATGAACAAGCCAGACACAGAAGGACAAATACTGTGCTACTCCACTGAGATGAGGAAACTAGAGTCGTCAGAACCATGGAGACAGGAAGCAGAAAGGGGCTGGCAGCGAGGCCGGCAGGTAGTGGGGGGACAGAGGCTGGGGGCAGCACTTCCGTTGTGTAAGATGAGCAGCTCTGCAGACAGATGGGGGAGATAGCCGCACAACAGTGTCCAGGTGCTTGACGCCACAGAACCACACTCGTAAAAATGGCTACAATGGTACTTTTGTTATATATACCTTATAATTTAAAAACAAAACACAAAAACCTGAGACCATCTTTCTGCCTGGCTTCCAGGAGGGAAAAGGAAGAGAACATGAAAGCAAGAGAACAGACTGGTCACTTACTGGGTCCAGTCCCAACGCAGAGCCCCAAAAGCCCCATGGCCCAGCATGCTCCACCTACAACTTGGCCTCGCTCCCCCTCCGGGCTTGCTCTTCTCTGAGAAAGCCTTCTAATGACCTTTGGGCTCTGATGAAACCAGTACCTTAGCTTTACATCAGTCCCCAAAAGCTCAAAGAGAGGCGGCAGAATTTGCTACAATAATGGGCAGATTACAGAGGAAGAAACGACAGCAGAGGAGAGAGGGAGCAGTTTGGGTTTCTAGATTCTTTAGTCCATCCACTCCTGAAAAACCAGAGGCCCAGCCAAACTGCTCAGGCCCCCACTTGTCTATGAGGTTGCCCTGAGCCCACCTCACCTCAGCTTGCGTTTGGGAAATTTCTTTTCCTTTTTTGGGAAATTTGCCTCTCCTCCACACCCACCAGTTACAGGGTATGTGGGTGTATCAAGAAAGAAATTTCCCAAAAAAGGAAAAGTGATTCCCAGAGGTTAGCCCCATCTCGGAGCTTACTGGAAGAGAAAGGCCAACAGTCAGCCGCTGGAGCCAGACTTAGGACTGAAGGCTCCAGACCGAGCAGAAGTCTCTGAGCATACAAGCCTCTGGAAGCCGCCCTCAAGGCAGGCACGGACCCAGGGACTGCAGCCTCCCTCCTCCTCCCGGGAGATCCTGACAACTGCCGGGCCTGTGTTGGTCCCAGCCGAGGGGGCCCAGGACAACCTTCCCCACTCTGCTCTCCGGAGCCTTCTGCAGGGACCAGTGAGAGCCGCAACACACAACACACCTAATCCCTCTCCAGGCAACACCCTAGTCTCACCTTCTCCCCACACCGAGAGCAGAAACTCTACAGCAAGGCACCTGCAAAGTTGGTTAGTTCCACTCAACAAATATTTACTAGGTCTGTGCCACCCAAGCCCCAGGCAAGACAATGCAGAGAGATACCAAGAATTATCAGGGGGCCCAACAACGGGACAAGGTGGGGGGGGGAGTTATAATCTAGTTGGTAAGATAACATTGAAACCAATGAAAACAAATAGCAATATTGTATAAAAGTCAAGTAACAATTTGAAACAGATTATGACTAAGTGTTAAGGGAACAGCCCAGTCATAAAGTGGGGTGCTGTACTACAGGCAGGAGATGAGCTCTGGGGCACTTGGGGGCAGGTGCGGCATGGAGCAGGCCAGCGCGCCCCACAGGAGTGGGGGGTCAGCAGTGCCTACAGGCTGCCCACAGCTGCTGCTCGGAGACCAACACCAAGATAGGGCCATTATACAGCATGGTGCTCTGAGTACAGCACAGGAAGGGGGACCTAAATGCTCCCTAGAGAAAAGCCACACACATAAGCAATTCTGCTAGCCCCTCAGCCACCTGATATGCGGGGGCACCCCACAGAAACCCCTCCACACCAGGAACACGTCCATCCCTATTCCACGCCTGGCACTTACCACACCAGCCAGTTGGCTAACCCTGCCCCTCCACCTCCCTCATGCCCAGGAAATCAGACAGGGGAATCCTCCCACACTTTAAGAATCGGGGTGAAAAGAAAGCAAGTCAAATTTATATTTTAATTTAAAAAAAATTGGGGGTGCCTGGGTGGTTCAGTCTTCGGCTCAGGGGTGATCCCAGGGTCATGGGATCGAGCCCTCCATTGGGCTCCTTGCTCGGCGGAAAGCCTGCTTCTCCCCCTGCCACTCCCCCTGTTTGTGTTCCCTCTCTCATTGGCTCTCTCTCTGTCAAATAAATAAATAAAATTTTAAAATGAAAAAAAAAATTAAACATGCCACTGACCAGATCACGAAGGGTTTCACAGCCTTGGCACTGCTGACATTTGGGGCCAAATCATTCCCTGTTGTGAGGCCTGTCCTGTGCATCACGGCACTCCTAGCCTCCACCTGGAGGTGTCCAGAGCAACCTCATCATCCCTGCACAGTTGTGAGAGTCAGAGAAGACTCCAGACACTGCTACGTGGCCCCGGGCAGCACAGTGGTACCCAGCTGTGGACCGTGGCTCTACGTCTAGGTTCTCTCACAGAATGTTCTCAATGTGCCTGCATTCAGTTCACACACGAGCCTGCCTGAAAAGCTCTTGCACTCCAGGTCTCGGGACCCTGCTGGCCAGGGAGAGGCAGGTAATCTAGGCACCAGGTAAGCTGACCTCTGGGCTGGGGCTCCAGGATTTTGGACTGTGCTCATCCAGGGAGTGGTGAGGAAGAACAAGGCCCGAAAAAGACCCCTGGGGTAAGAGAGGCTCCTCCTGAGTCCACCTGTAAGGCCCAGGGCAGTGGCTGCCAATGCTGACCCAGGCAGCTAGCAGTGGACTGTCCCTGTCACCCAGCCCCTTCTCAACTGCAGCCCAGATGCTGCCTTGCAACTTTCCCCAGAGGACTTTCCTAACACAACGGGGAAAACTCTTGTGGGGAAAATTCTTGTAGGCCTGAAATGTTGCTTTGAACGTATTTCAGTGCAACTGCCACTGTCTTTTTTCACTCCCAGAAATAATGCCACTCTCTTCCCTGGAGGTGCAATGTCTCTGCACTGCCCACAGTTTGGGCTTTTCAACACTAACTAGCACACCAGGTCAGTCTCTTCAGCTCCAAGGTCATCTGCCAGAAAGTGGCCCATGGCCCAAACTCTCAACTCTGGGTGTTCCCCACAATACCCTCTCTGTAGTCCAAGTTTTTCCTGGGGCTTCTTTTCCCACATTGCTGGCACAGTCCCACCTCTGCCCCAGCAGCACATGAAATAATACCCACCAACAATCAGGTTGCTGGGAGACCACAGTGTACTGCAAGGTGTCAGGACTCACGGCTCAACAGCCTCCATTATTTAGGAGCGGCTCTTGGGATGCAGCATGTGCTCTGCGTTTGTGCACTAGCTACCCTCTCTTTGTGCTTGTGCAACTGAGCTGAAGGGAACAAAGACAGACTGGACTCCAGTGAAACCGAAAGAAAGATTTCCTGACCAGAATAATTGGTCTCCAAGGAAAGTCCAGGGAACTCTATTTTTCAGGAAGGTTCATGGTCCAGCCCAGCCTGGATGTGATCCAGTGACCTCTGAGGCTCCTTCTCTACTGTTAATCTCTGCAGGACTTAAGAACAAGTCAGCCAGGCACAGGGAGGACAAAGTGAACTTCAAGGCTCAGAGGAGCCCAACTCCTACCCAGGGCTACAGCTCGTAAGATGGTCAAGTTGGGAGAATACCTCCAGGCTTGCTTCCTGTCCCTGAAGGAATGGGTGTCCTAGTGAATCACTCCTCCTGATCCTATTTCTAGTGAATTCCACCACTCCATTGGTGCTCACCTCCAAGCTACCCCGGACCACAGATGCTTCCATGGCAAAAAACCCTCTGTGGCTTATCACACTGTATAAATACACTCACCAGGAAGAATGAAAAGGAAGAAAATTATTTTTAAGAAGGAACCAATGAGGTGATAGCTGAGGTAGAAGTTAAATATCACATCTATTAATTCCACACCTCAATGTCATACCCATTAATTCACCTGAGAAATGAAATAGAGGAAGCATCACATCACTAAGATTAGGACCCCTGTATGAGAATGGACTCACTTGTGGCCTGTTCACACAGCTGTAATGACCACCCTAAAAATCCAAGTGTCCCGACAGTCTACAAGGTCCTCAGAAAGGACAGTTATCTCTGTACACAGTTCCAGAACCCTGTTCTCACTCCTGTAGCAAAACAATGAAGTCTGGATGGGATGGGGTCTAGATTTTCACTATGTCTAGATTTTCTAGGACAGTTTCAATAAAAAATATTGCCCACAGAAATGCACCCACACACACTCACAAATTCAAATGGAACAGGAAAAGTTGCTTAAATTTTCCATCTTCAAACCTTTAAAAAGCTTGGAATTTGGTCATACTTTAGATTAGTTAGGAGAGACCAATCTCCTATAGAGAAAAATTCAGGAGACAAATGGATAGAAAAAGAAAAGCCAGAACATTCCCCCTGATGCTGTTCAGCTTCACCTCTGGACCGAGAAGAGTAGACACTCATCCAGCCCAGGAAGCAGGGAGCAAACCAGGTGGGTGGCAGGGCAGGAAGGAGCCATATGCCCTGGCTTAGTGGCCAGGAGGCCTCTAAAGGTCCAAAGGGACAAGCGAGATCCCTCACAGCAATGGAACTGAGAGGCAGTCCTGGGACTACAGCGCAGGAATGCGCATGCGCTTGACTTCCACACACGCCCAGGGCCAGTCCCCCACCTGCCGCCAAAGGCCCACAGCCTGTTCTGCTGCTTCTCTCTAACTAGGAGTGGCCTGACAAGTCTAACTCCTGCCAGCCCGGGACAGAAGTGTCTTCCTCCCTCACTGCTTACTCTCACCTGTCACCACTAACGACACCTCAAACTGAAGGTCTGGGTTCTCAGGGCCACCTCTACCAGACGCTGCAAGTTCTCCAGACGCAGGCTCCCAAAAGCCCAAGCGAGAGCACGCAGTGCTGTGCTCACAGACGACACACACACAGACACAAAGAAGGGGCCTCAGGGAGGCTCGAGTCAGGGAGTGGGCGCAGCAGGACACTCACCATCTCATCCAGGGCGTAGCGCAAGAGGCCGTGCTCGTAGAGGATGAAGAACCGCCGCTGCCATTTCTGCAACGGAGCACAGAGTGGGTGGTTAGCAGGGCTCTGGCCGGATCTCTGCTCACTGCATCCCCGGGGGCTCACAAGCCCATGTCAAAGGAATGTGGGTGCCACAGCTTCCATTTCTGGGGCAAATGGCAGGAAAAGAGGGACCCAGGGCAAAAGAACAGTAATTTGTGAGATGGCACTAGACCAGGGCAGAGACCCAAACCACCCAGTGTTTTTCCACATGAGTTACTCTGATGTCCCAAGATGCCTGCTTTATTGGAACTGGCAAGCTCCTGAAGAGCAGAGATAGTATCCTGGTCACCTTTTTGCATTCTCTATGTACCCAGCCCAGAGATGATTGCGTACCATGTGTCGATATTTATTTGATGAATTGCACATTACAATATGGAAGAACCTAAGAATGGCAGGGACTGATTCCCTGCTTCGGACACAGTGGAGGAAACTGCTATAAAAGGGTCATTCTGATGACCCATAGGGAGTGGGAGACGGGGAAAAAGAGAGGCAGGCTCCAGTGTTCACTGAGGATGAGCAAGCTAAGAAAAATCAAAACTGAGAAGGAGGAAGACCTGTGGGAATGATCGACCAGCAAAATGTGCCCCTTTACTCTCCACCCAAAGGACAGGCCACTGGGGGTCACTGGGGGGCTCAAAGGCACTGACAACAGAAGGGACCACGAGAGTATGTGCTTTACTTTTTGTGGGGGGAAAACATGTTCAGAACAAGAGGCTCTTGGTCCCCGAATCCCAAAGATCATCATGAGGATCTATGACCTATTTTCAACATTTCAAAAGGCCCAATAAAATTCATACTTTCACTGGCAATAAGGCCACAAGAACTATCATATCTCTTTGCTTTGGGCCAGAATTATATCACTCATAATTATGTTTTTCCCATCAGAAGCTAGAAATGGCAACTCTGTATGACCCAAATATAGAACAGGAAAGGGAGCTGCTGCCTGGTTATTGCAGGGATTGGAATACAGTCACCGCTACTGTCCTGCCTGGATGGCAGGAACAGGACACTCAGATAGCCTTGCAAAGAGGACCCTGTAGACAGCTGGTTCCACACTGGGTGTCCAGGGAGAAGCCACCTGAAGTCTTCCTAAGAAACATTTTCAAGGCTCCTTTAAAGATAGCAGTATCTTTAAAGTCAAAACCCATACCAGAAGTAATCCTAAAGATCCCAGACAACACAAGGTCTGTGGGGCACCACGGCCCCCACCCTAGACTGCAGCATTCAGGCCAGTGGCAGAAGAGATCAAGAGGCAGGGCAGAGGCTCTCAGGGAGCAGGGGACAGGAAGGGAGAGGAGCTGGAGCAATTTACAGGGTATGGGGGCAGCACCTGGAAAAATCATGGGGAAAAGAAAAGATGGTATTTTAACTGCAGTCATCCAAAGGGGCTCCCTGGTACAGAAACAAACCACCGGTTAGTGACAATGTCAGTTTAATCATTTCGATGCTCCAGCTCAGACTGGGCTGCTCCCAGCAACCTCTGCACAGCAGGGACCCCCCCGGGCCTGGGTGCCCAGGAGAGATGGGGCCAAAACGGAGTTGGCCCTCCAGTCCATCACCCCTTCACTAGTGCTCATTTGCGAGCCAGGACGACTGGAGGGAAGAGAGATGGGATGAGGAAGGGAGGGAATGAAGGAACCGGAAGCCTAAGTAGCATAACCCAAATGTTTGCTGGACTGCTCTTCTGCCTTCTACACTTAACTGTTTCTGCAGTCAAGCTGACCCACGAAAACGGGAGGCACCATGTGAGAGCATCTCCCTTTGAATAGTGGAGCTGGCACAACTAGTATCATCGGGACTTTTCCTGTAGGACCAAGGAGTTTCCCAAATGGGGGTTCCCTGCTGATCCTGCCATCCCGGGATCCATTGTTCAACTCCACATCTCCCTCTTCCACTCTGCCAACTTGCCCTGAGGTGGGCACCTCTCCAGGCCCTCCCACCTCAAGAATTAATTCTGAGGACCTTACCCGAGACCGATGCACTGGGTTGTCAAAGTCAGTCCCATCTGGAGCCAGGAGCAGCCAGCCACCATAAATAGGTTTTGCCTGGAGAAGAAAAAAAGAGGGCAGGTCATCCGTGGCCTTGGACCAGAGCGAGAACAGGTTTGATGGTCAAGTTAAAGATCAGTGCTCCCTGAAAAGAGAAGTCACCTCTGATTAGCATACACCAGGCATTTCATTTCCCAGCCACAGGGAAACATCTTCCAAGAAAGATGTTTGGGAATAAGAGGCTCCTGGGGGGTCTGCAGCATCTGGTATGGAGTTGGGGACACAGAACCCAGTGGGACTCTGAAAAACCACAAAGTACAGGAACTCCTGTGACACAGATGCCTCCCTCAAGTTCCTGATCAAGCCACGAAGATTAGGAAACAATGGCATTTTCAATCACCATGTGAGTACCCATCACTGTGTGCTGGGTACTACATATATCACGCAAACACAGTCAAAAGCCCTCATTCTGATAATATAAAACAGGGTCTGGGAGAAGAGGCACTGCTTTAGTGATCACATCTAGCATGGGCCAAAAAGTCACCAACTTCCTGGCTATGTGATATTGGGCTGAAAAGCATGCGGGTTTCAACTGTCCCATCTGAAAGGCTGGGGTGATAGTAATTGTATCCACACCTCATGAGACTTATGTGATGATGAATGATGAGGTAATGCAAGTAAAACACAGCACAGGAAATAAAATGGTGCAGCTGCCGTGGATAAAGTCTGGCACTTCCTCAAAAAGTTAAACACAGAATTCCATGCAACCCAGAGCTCTACTCCTAGGTATATACACCCGAGAAGACTGAAAGCAGGTGCTCAAGTAAAAACCTGGACCTGAATGTTCGCAGCAGCACTACTCACAATTGCCAAAAGGTAGAAACAATCCCAATGTACATCAACAGATGAGAGGATAAGCAAAATGTGGCTTCATCCATACAGTGAAACATTATCAGCCACAACAAGGCATGAAGTCCTGGCATGATCTACAACATGGACGGACCTTGAAGACATTAAGCTGAGTGAGAGAACGTAGACACCAAAGACCATATATTGTATGATTTGGCTTATGATAGGTAAATCCACAGAAACAGAAAGCAGATTAGTGGTTGCCAGGGCATGGAGGGAATGGGAAACGGGAAATGACTGCTAACAGGTATGGGGTTTCTTTGTGAGATGATGAAAATGTTCTGGAATTAGAGAGTGGAGATGGTTGAATGACCCTGTGAATATGCTACAAGCCACTAAGTTGTACACTTTAAAAGGCTCAGTTTTATAGTACGTAAATTAAATCTCAAAATTGTATGAGGAAAAAAACATTAAGCACAGTGTTTGGCCTCTAAGTCCATAATAAGTGTCAGCTGTTAATTTTTTTTTTTTTATGATGAGATCCCCATCCCCCAAAACCCTGACAGTGGGAGCTCAACATGAGTTGAGACACTAGACAGACACTCTGGCTCCGCCTCCCTTTTCAGTCATACCCGGCTGGTGAGAAGCAGCTGGAAAAGGTACAAGCAAGCCAAGTTGTCCACCACCCTTTGGAGGGCAGTAACCCAAATTAAAACCCAAACCCTCTGCCTGCTGTTTACACACATGACTCATCTCTGGGAAAGCTTTAGGGGTCCTCTTAACATGCTTTTTATTCAACACTTTCCAAACTGGAGCCCTGTCTCACCATCTCACTTTATAGCTGTGGAATCTGTGACTCAGAGAGGTAAGGTCACCTGCCAGGGGTCACAGAGCATTCTGTGGTAAGCCAAGAACACTCCTTTTTCTTGGCTTCTGCAGGGTCCTCTAGGCCCCCAGGGGTAAGCTCTGGCTTTTCCCCATGAAAGTGAACAGAGTAGCAGGAGCTTCAGGCAAGGGGTATGGAGAGGGCTGAGGGAAGGAAGTCAGGGACTGGTTTTGATGAAACATGGGAAGTAGGTGCTGGCAGGGAACTTAGGGTTAGAGGAACACAGCCCAGGAGGGCCATGGGGGATATGGAATGAAATTCTGTCTTGGAAAAAGGAAGAGAGTAAGGTCTGTCTTCTCAGCAAATACCAGCCCAGAGGCACCCAGCCATTCCCCAAGCAGGCAGGCACACTCACTCAGCGTCTCTCACACCACTTGGCGACGTACATACACAAGATGGAAAAGTCAGGGCCAGAGGGTGATCCTGGGCCAGGTGACTTCCGCACTTTGCCTCTCAGTTTGCAGGTCCCTGAGGTGTGAAATCGGGAGGTTAGACAACAAGGCCGTGGTGCCTCCATTTTTGTCTAGCTGTGACTGTATACTACTCTCCTGCTCTCTGGCTGCAGGGCTTGGGGAGACTTCAAATTAGCAGCTACATCTACCTGACCTTTCCTGAGCAGCTGGAGATGTGAGGGACTGCCACAGGTCCCCTCAGAACCTGGCCACAGTCTCACCACCACCCATCACCAATACTTTTATTGACTCAACACCAACTCAGGCCAAGTGTGCGCCAGCCCCGTGTGCTGCAAACCAGGGGGCTGCCAGCACCTACCTCACTTTGCCAGGTCCTTCTGGGACATATCACCCCAAAGGGGACCCTTCCAGGCGGGCAAGTTGTCCTAAAAATTGGGAAGGTTGGGCCAATGGAGGGCACAGGGCAAGAAACAAGTGCTCTAGGGGCACCTGGGTGGCTCAATTAGATGTCTGCCTTTAGCTCCGGCCTTGATCCCAGAGTTCTAGGACTGAGCCACCCATCGGGGTCCCTGTACAGTAGGGAGTGTGTTTCTCCCTCTCCCTCTGCCTGCGGGTCCCCCTGCTTGTGCTCGCTTGCTCTGTCAAATAAATAAAATCTATAAAAGATAGATAGATAGACAGGCAGACAGAGAGACAGCCTTCCCTCACTAACCCAATAAACCAGAGGCTGTACTTTCTGGCTGGTCTCTGGGAAGAGTCTACTGGTGGTCTGTGTGTCTTCCTCAATTGAAAGTCCTTTCAAAAATGGTTACTTGAGGGCGCCTGGGTGGCTCAGTGGGTTAAAGCCTCTGCTTTCGGCTCAGGTCATGATCTCAGCATCCTGGGATCGAAGCCCGCGTCGGGCTCTCTGCTCAGCAGGGAGCCTGCTTCCTCCTCTCCCTGTCTCTCTGCCTGCCTCTCTGCCTACTTATAATTTCTCTCTCTGTGTCAAATAAATAAATAAATAAATCTAAAAAAAAAATGGTTACTTGAAACTTCTGGTTCCTGGAAGATAGGTAGACATAATTTTCTCTATGCCTCCTACTAAGTACAAATCAACCCTTGGACACTGTATCTAAGAAAAACCTAAGGAGACTCTGCAAGGTGGAGAGAAGGTAGCAGAGAAGAGGGCTGGGGATCCTGAGACCTGAAAACAACATGGAGCTATATACCCTGGCTTCTCTTTCTGTCACTGTCCCCAACCAGATACTGGAAGAGTGAGCAACCTAGAAGTGCCAACAGGTACAAACAAATCAAAGCCCCAACAGAAACTGCTCCCGCTAGCTGGAGAACCAGGGAAGGAACAACGTGGTAAGACAGAAGATTCTTAGATGATCCATTCCTGCCACACATGACACGAAAGACTTAGCCCCAGACCCACCCACGCCAGCAAAGGCTTCCTCCCTATGCCTGCCAGCTAAGAGGTGCCCCAGCACCCCTACCAGGAAAGTGCAGGGAGGCCAGGCAGGCAGCTGGGATCTCTGCCCCTACCCAGAAGTAACAGGACCCCCCCGCCCCGCCCCGGGATAGAGTCAGAGGAAAACATGTGCGGAGCTGAACTCCCAATCCTGCTCTAACAAGGAACCTCCCCTGTCAGGTGTCAGTGGAGGCCAAGTGGGCAGCCTGGACTTCTACTTCCACCTGAAAGTAAAAGATGGTGGCCCCCCACCCTCCCTACCCCACTGGAGTAGTGTCAGAAAGAGCCGACTAGAAGAGAAGGGTCAAACACAATCCACAGTCACCCAAAATAACAGAAAAAAAAAAAAATCCAAGTTTCAATAAAAAAAATCACCAGCACACTAAGAAACAGAAAGGTCACAAACTGAATAAACAAAGATAATCAAATGATGCCACCACCAAGGTGACAGACATGTCAGAATTATCTGATGATGGTTTTAAAGCATCAACACTGAAATGTTTCAATAAGAAATTATAAACATGCTTGAAATAAACGGAAACACAGAAAGCCCCCAGCAAAAACAAACAACGACAAAAAACCAGGAGATAAAAAAAAAAAGAAAAAGGAAATTTGAAACTGAAAAATACAATAAATGAAATAAAAAGCTGAATGGATGGGTCCAACAGCAGAATGATGGGAACCACAAGGAAAGAATCAGTGAACTGGGAGAAAAATATTAGAAATTACCCAATCAGGGGCACCTGGGTGCTTCAGTCAGTTAAATATGTCTGCCTTCAGCTCAGGTCTTGATCTCAGGGTCCTGGGATTGAGCCCCACATGGGGCTCTCTGCTCTGCAGGAAGTCTGCTTCTCCCTCTCCCACTCCCCCTGCTTGTGCGCTCACTCTCTCTCTGTCAAGTAAATCAATAAAATCTTAAAAGAAAAAAAAAAGGAAAGAAAGAAATAAATTACCCAATCAGGCAACAGAGAGAAAACAGACTAAAAGAAATAATACAAGAAGAACAGAGTCTTAGAGACCTGTGGAAGAATAAAAAAAGATCTATCATCTGTGTTGTCAGACTCCCAGGAGGAGAAAAGGAGAGCAAGGTGGAAAAAGCACTTGAAGAAATAATGGTTGTGGGGCGCCTGGGTGGCTCAGTGGGTTAAAACCTCTGCCTTCGGCTCAGGTCATGATCTCAGGGTCCTGGGATCAAGCCCCACATCGGGCTCTCTGCTCGGCAGGGAGTCTGCTTCCTCCTATCTTTGCCTGCCTCTCTGCCTACTTGAGATCTCTCTCTCTCTGTCAAATAAATAAATAAAATCTTTTAAAAAAAAGAAAGAATGGGGGCGCCTGGGTGGCTCAGTGGGTTGAAGGCTCTGCTTTCGGCTCAGGTCATGATCCCAGGGTCCTGGGATCGAGGCCCGCATCAGGCTCTCTGCTCAGCAGGGAGCCTGCTTCCTCCTCTCCCTGTCTCTCTGCCTGCCTCTCTGCCTACTTGTAATCTCTCTCTCTGTGTCAAATAAATAAATAAAATCTTTAAAAAAAAAAAAAAAAAAGAAAGAAAGAATGGTTGAAAACTTCCCAAATTTGGAGAGAAAAGCAACTTATAAATTCAAGAAGCTGAGTAAGCACCACAGGATAAAGCCAAAGAAATCCACACTGAGACACATCAAAATTAAATTTCTGAAAACTAAAGACAAATACAAACTCTTGAAAGCACCCCAAGAAAAGTAACAGCTTAGGGATAGGAGAAAACCAAATACGATACTCCTTATCAGGAACCTTGGAGGCCAGAGGCAAGTGGTACAATACTTTTCAGGCATGGAAAGAAAACCGTCCTTCCAGAATCCTATACCCAGAGAAAATATCCTTCAGAAATGAAAGCAAAACCCCAGATGAGTTCCTCAAAAAATTAAAAAGAGAACTATCCTACAATCGAGGAATTTTACATCCAAATTCGAAAACCTCTAATTCAGGAATCTGAGAGGCAGGGCGGGGGGTCATGGAGAGGTAGGAAGGGGAAAAATGAAACAAGATGAGATCAGGAGGGAGACAAACCATAAGAGACTCTGAATCTCACGAAACAAACTGAGGGTTGCTAGAGGGTGGGGCGGTAGGGACAGGGTGGCTGGGTTATGGACATTGCGGAGGGTGTGTGCTATGGCAAGTGCTGTGAAATGTGTAAGCCTGATGATTCACAGACCTGTAGCCCTTGGGCAAAATTACATTATATGTTAATAAAAAAAGAAAGAAAGAAAGAAAGAAAAAAACCCCTCTAGTTCAAAGGGATACATGAATCCCTATGTTTACTGCAGCATTATTTATACCAGCCAAACTATGGAAGCAACCCAAATGTCCATTGACAGACAAATGGATCAAGAAATATGATATATATGGTCACCTGGGTGGCTCAGTTGTTAAGCACCTGCCTTCGTCTCGGGTCATGATCCCAGAGTCCTGGGATCGAGCCCCACATCAGGCTCCCTGCTCTGTGGGGAGCCTGCTTCTCCCTCTCCCCCGCTTCTTTCCCTCTCTTGCTCTCTCTCTGTCAAATAAATAAATGGAATCTTTAAAAAAAGAAAAAAGAAATATGATCTATATCGACGATGGAATATTACTCAGCCATAAAAAAGAATGAAATCTTGCCATTTGGAACGACATGGATATAGCTAGAGTATAATGCTAAGTGAAATAAGTCAGTCAGAGAAACACAAATACCACGTGATCTCACTCATATGTGAAATTTAAAAAACATGAAAGATGATATGTTTTCCTCTGAGATAAGGAACTAGGCAATGATGTCCACTCTCAGAACTACAGTGCTAGAATTTCTAGCTAGTGCAATAAGGCAGAAAGGGAAACAAAAAGCATGTAGATCAGAAAGAAATAATAAAATATTTACAGATGACATAATTTTCTACATAGAAAAACAAGGGATCTATTTTTAAAAACTCCTAGAACTAGTGAGTTCAACAAGGATGCAGGATATAAGATCACTACACAGAAATCAACTGTATTTCTATATACTAGCAGTGAATATGTGGACACCAAAATTAAAAATATAAAACCATTTACAGTCACTTAAAAAAATGAAATACTGGGGTGCCTGGGTGGCTCAGTTGGTTGAGCATCTGCCTTCGGCTAAGGTCATGATCCCTGGGTCCTGGGATTGACTCCCGAGTCACTTTCCTGTCTTAGCAGGAGTCTGCTTCTCCCTCTCCCTCTGCCCCTCTCCTGCTCATGCTTGCTCACTCGCTAATAAATAAATAAAATCTTAAAAAGGAATATTTAGTTGTAAATCTAACAAGGCATGTACAAGACTTGCATGCTAAAAAAAAAAAAACCCTACAGAACACTGATGAAAGAAACCAAAGAAGATCTAAAAGAAATGGAAAGACATACATTCATAGACTGGAAGATTCTAAGATGCCAATTTTCCCCAAATTGATATACAGAATTGATGTAATTACTAATCAAAAGCTCGGTAAGACTTGCAGATATAGAAAAGATACTCTAAAATCTAAATGGAAAGTCAAAGGAACTAGAATAGCTTTAAGAATTTAAAAAAGAATAAAGAGGGAGGAATTCATCTACTCGATTACAAGATTTATTACATATCTGCAGTATTCAAGATTGTGTGATATTATGGAAGGTGAGATGCAAAGATCAACAGAATGGAATGGAGGGGTGCCTGTGTGGCTCAGTCTCAGAAACAGACCTACACAAATATGTCTAATTTAATTTTGGGAAAAGCAATACAGTGGAGGAAAGACAGCCTTTTGACAAATGGTGCTGAAGACATCAACAGGCAAAAAATAAATGAAGCTCAATCTTATACAAAAATTGACTTAAAATGAAACAAAAACTGACAAATCGAACTTCATTAAAATTAAAAAGTTTTGCTGTACAAAGGTTTTACCTACCAGGAGGGTGAAAAGGTAAGTCACAGAGTGGGATAAAAATATCTGCAAACCACATGCCCAACAAAGAACTAGTATCCAATAGAGTATACTAAGCCCTCTTGAAACTCAACAGTTAAAAAAAAAAAAATCTGCTTAGAACCATGAGCAATATACACCTATCAGAGCAGCTAAAATTAAAAATGGTGACAACACCATTTGCCACAAAAATGCTGGCAAGAATGTGAAGAAAGTCTATCACTCACACACTGTAGGAAAGAATGTAAAATGGTACAGCAACTCTAAAAAAGCTTAGCAGTTTCTTTAAAAACTAAGCATGCAATTATCGTACGATTCGGGAACTGCACACCTGGGTACTTATTCCAGAAAAACAAAAGTTTGCGTTCACACATAAACTGTACATTTCTGAATGGTTATCACAGCTTTATTTATAATACCCCAAAACTGGAAACCCAGATGTCCTTCAATGGGTGAGTGGTTAAAGAAACTGGTACATGACCCTACGGAATACTAGTCAGCAATACAAAAGAACAAACTTGATCCACATAATCTGGGTGAATCTCCAGAGAATTATGAGTAAAAAAAGCCAAATCTGAAAGGCTACATGTTCCATTTGCATAAAATCCTTGAAATGTGTAATTTATAGAACTGGAGAACAGAAGCATGGCTGCCAGGGGTTAAGAGGCAGTAGTAGCGGGAGGGCAGGAGGCACGGTGGGAGGCGAACTGGAAGGATGGAAATGCCTTGCATCTTGACTGCATCAATGTCAATATCCTGATTCTGACACTGCACTGTAATTTCACAAGGTGTTACCACTGGGGGAAAGTGGGGAAAGCGTACGTAGGATAGCTCTCTATTTTCTTACAACTGCATAGAAAACTACAATTATCTCAAAATAAACAGTTAAAAAAAGAAAAAAAAAGAACCCAAACCTGTTACTTGCTGAATACTGCATCCACCCACACACAAGCATTTGGCACTGGAAAGGGACCCTCCACAGCCCCAGACCACAGAGAATCCAGCCATGAAGACCTCTGTGGTATACAAGGGTCTTCCCCAGGCCAGGCTGGCCCTCTGTGGCCCTCAGCTGTGCTGAATGAGCTCCGGCAGCCTTTCCAACAGCTTCTCCTGGAGGCCACACCCACCCACACGTGTGCACCCTGTTGGGCCTGTCGACTTGACTATGGCGAGGTCCTTCTGCCCCTTTCCCTCCTGCCACCCTCCAGGCAGGTCTGGGCTGCATCAGGAAGAGCCCAACTGCCTCAACTCAGGCCAACTGGGCAGGCCACAGTCAGGGGAAGATGCAAAGTCCTGGCCTGCTTTACACAGCCTTGTCAAGCTGCCACACTGATGCTTCCCAGAAACACACGAGCCTCTGGACGCCGCCTGATCATGATCATGATCAGCTCCGAGGCAGCCGGAACATTACATGCTCGGCTCTCAGCAACATGTGGCCTGTGTGACGCTCAAAGAGCAGGGAAGTCAGTGATGGATTTCTAACAGGTGGTTAACCTCGCTTTCCTTGTCCTCAGATTCACCCACAATGAGAGCACACGGTGCCAAAAAAGGCAGTCAGATACGTAGCACGCTATGGCACTAAAGGGTGCATACCCAAAACTATTGATGCAAAAATGTGGGCCCCACCCTTCCTAGCCCCTGATAACATCCCGTCAGCCTAAAGGCCCTCTATGGTCTGGTGTTCTCCTACTGTCCTCGACACAGGCTCCCTCAAAATCCCACACCCCTTCAAGTATAGGAACTGACCCAAAGCCAACTGCTTACTGAGAACTTACTGTGGCTGCTGCTGCCATTAATCCAGGACACTGCCACCTCCCCCTTCTCTGAACGGCTCTGTTACACTTACACCTCCCAGGGGGAAGAAAAATATTCCAGGCTTCTGGGCTAATGCACAAGCAATTCTCTGTATGGAGGGCTCTTTGCCCCATCCCGCTCACCCTCCTAAGTTCCGCATCTCCCAACTCCAAGCCATCCATGTTCCTTCCCTCTTACAACACCTCAGCTCGCTGTGGGCAGGAATCTCGCCTCCATCTAGCACAGCGCCCTGTACAAAGTCAGGCTGCAGTCACTGAAACACATATCCAGATGAGTCAGTGGACGTGCTTACTAGTTGCCACCCCGCAGCCAAGACTGCTCCTAACCTGTTCTCTGAGTACAGCCGGTAGGGCCTTCCCGGCCAAGACCACATTTCCAGCCTCCACGCATGGAGCTCCCAGGTTGCTAGTCGGTACTGGTCGGCACCTAACACCGGGAGACAACCAGCAGGGTGAGGAGCAGGAAGACAGGCTGAACTTCAAGTGTACCTCTCCCTTCTCTGAATCCGCCCCCCAGTCACGCCACGTGTGCCAAGACACAAGGCACAAGTGCTGTGGGAAACCTGGCACTCTGTAAGAGTGGCAACGTGGCTGTACGTGGGGACAACCACACAGCGTTTCCATGCTCCTGCCCCAGGAGCCCCACAGCCAGAAACTAAGCCGAAAGAAATAACATAGAGAAGCAAAAAGCTCCCCTCATGATTGAAGAGGAACTCAATGTCCAACACACAAATGGCTAATGGAGTGCTGATTATCAACTCATGAAAATATTACATAGCCATTAACTATAACTACCTATGAGGAATTCAAGAAACCCTTGAGAGTGTGTGTGCTCATGGGATTCCATCAAGCCAGTGCTTCCTGCAGAGCCAGGTGGCTTCATTCAATCTGGGTGACCGGTACCCTCTGGAGGTGTTCAGTGGAATTTCCCCAGTTGCTGCTGTGAAGCTAGAATCACTCAAGGGACCAGAGACAAAAACATGATATGCACCTACTCCCTCTTCACTTTAGTGAAGGAGACCAGGCAGGGAACAAGCATCCAGAGTAGTTTGTAAAAATGTGGCCTATTATTATAAAATGCATCATAAGGACAGAGAAAGATTGGGAGTCAACGAGAAAACAGCTATTGTGTTGACTGCTGGGATCATGAGCAAGTCTTGGGTTTTTTTGTTTGCTTTTACCATTTTTTGTAAAGTCATGCTACCATATAGCACTTACCAGATATAACCTTTTAAAGGGAGGGGAAGATGTTTGCCTGACTGTGCATGCATGCCTTCTGATTTAGTACTAACAGAATATCTTCCAGAAGATGGTAGGGGGTAGGATGTGAGGGCTTGATTGTTCCTGGCCGAACAAGAAGTAGATGAAGTCAGGGAATCCCTGTACTCCACTCTCCACCAATGGCATCACCTAACAGCTCCAGATAATTAGTGTAAAGACCGTGGCCTGGGAACCAGAAAGCCCAAGTTCAAGTCCTAGTTCCATGACTTAGTTGCTGTGTGGCACAGGGTAAGACATTATCTCTGTGAATCTCAGTTTCATCATCTATAATAATAGAAAGATACACATAACTTTTCTATACCATTTTTTAAACAATTACATCTGACACAAACACATACTGAGTCACTGAACAATCAATGGCCCAGGGTCAGGGATACACATCCCAGCACCTACATAGGGCCGTGCACACAGCTAGTGGCCAGACCAGACTGGGGGTAGTGTTTGGGGACCAGCAGTGCTCAGGGGAGTGACCCCGCAGTGGAGGTAGTGAGTGGAAGTCCCCAAACAGCATGATGGGCAGGACTGCAGAGCATTTGAGGCCAGTCCAGAAGGACCCCGGGGCTCCCGACTCTGAGCGTAGGGGCAGAGCATGCAAAGCTCACAGAGGATCCTTCATACCAAGCTAAACGCCTGAATTCCAAGCACAGTGACCATCCCCATTAAAGTCCTTCAAGAAGAAAAGTCCCACAGTCCTGAAGGATCCATACATGTGGGGGTCAGTATCCCAGCTCTGGGAAAATTCCTGGGGCAAAGATTTCTCTGGGCCAAAGGCGGGGTATAGGGACCAGCACTCAAGCATGAGCTGGGGGGCAAATGGCCCTTGGTAGAGGATTCATTAAAATATCCATGCGCAGAATGTGTGTAAACTGCAGCTAATAAGCCTATAGTTTCGAGATTGCTTCTTCGCCCTTTTTTCCTCCCAAAAGAGTTTCTGTGGCAACACTTCCACATTCACAGCAAACAGGCTGTTTAATATTTTCTGCCTTTCAGTTCTAGAAGGAGAAACGATGCCTGGGCAGCAGCCGTCTGGCCATCTTGATAAGCTTATAAATCATGGAAGAATTCAAGGTCACCTGTCTTTTCCGAGACATTTAGAGGAAGTCAGTAAAAGAAGTGAGCACATGTGAAAGTCTCAGGCCTTACCCTTGCTAAGACCTTACTGTATCGTAGGTGCCCACCTGCCTAGCCCATGTTCGGGGAGTTAGCACACAACTCTGACCATGCCTACCAGGGCCAAAGCCCTCAGGCAGGTGGGGAATCTCTTTCAGAATAAGCCTGCCGGGCGCCTGGGCAGCTCAGTGGGTTAAAGCCTCTGCTTTCGGCTCAGGTCATGATCTCAGGGTCCTGGGATCGAGGCCCGCATCGGGCTCTCTGCTCAGCGGGGAGCCTGCTTCCCCCCTCTCTCTGCCTGCCTCTGTGAAAAAAAAAAAATTTTTAAAAAAAAAAAAAAAAAAAACCAAGCCTGCCAAGGCCAATCATCATCAGTGAGAGTGTTGGCCGTCACTGTCTACTCCATGAGGGGCCACACACACACTTGTTCCCCACAAGGCCATGTAGACTAAACCGTGCTGGGACTCCTCAAGGTCTGGAGAATACCGTGATGTTGCTTTACAGTCAGTTCTGGACCCAAACTACATTCCTCAATACAGCCACCATACGCCAACATGAGCCTCCGGGGCCTGGTGTGTGCCTCTGAAAGTCAGCAGAGAACAATCAGTCATCACCAAGATACTCCCAATCGTACTAGAGCCACTCTATCCAGGTGATTCAGCGTGATCAGAACCCAGGACCGTGACCAGGGTGAAAGCCTGGCCTTCCGAGTGAAAAAGGCCGCTATTCCCGGCTGGCGGAATAGCATCAGGTATGCAGCCGGGAGGACACAGACTCGATCTAAGTGAGCACGCTGGGGAGTCTGGTAAAAATGCCCACTGGTTTCCTCTCTTCGTCACATCTGCCCTGCTTTCCACTGTCCTCAGAGCTAACATCACAGCTTATGAGGCTGGTCACTGCTCCATGCCCTGCATGTACTCTCTGATCTTCACAACAAACCTATGAGGTATATGCCATCAGCACCTCCATTTGACATTCAAGGACACCGAAGTGACCTGTCTAAGCAGGCTGTGAGCCGCGACCACCTGGCGCCCCTAGCTGGCCTATAACCACTCCACGCTGCTCCACGTCAGTGAGGCGTTTTCAAAAGTAAAGGCTGCAGCCATCTGAACAGGAAGCATGTTCTTCCAGAGGGTCTAGTCCTGACCTGCACACCACACAGGGTCTCCCCAGACACCCTTGCAGCTGAGATCCAGGGCCTGGGTGTGCACGGCACCTGTGAGTTCATCACTATGGGACGAATCAACCACAAACCACCCTCCATAGAGCCACCCGCACAGCTTGGCCAGGCACTATGGATTGTTAAGGTGTTCCAGAGCTGACGGAAATTGTGGGGCTCTTCTCGGGAAGGAGGAAGTCTTTCTTACCTGTACAAACAGTAAGGGTGAGCACAGGCTCCCACCTCCTCCCCACCCCAGAGAAAGTAGAGTAACCCTGTAATTCACCATTCAAACAGGGATACTTTGGGGAAAGAGTTGGGACCCTATTAATTACCAAGACACGTGACCCTGGAACTCAGGAGAAATGCAGCTTACCAACCTTTGGTGCCAAAGGCCACAAGGCAGAATCATCAATGCAAAGATAAGAAAGCCACTGGAAATACCCACAATGAGACAAAGGCACAAAAAGTGGAATGAAGGGAAAGGAACTTGGCACCAGAGGTCAAGACGGGAGGTCTGGGAGAGACTTCCTGTGAGAAGCGAGCAAAAGACCAACTTCAGAAACTGAAGTCAGGGATGTGAGCCTGGGGAAAGCAGGCAGAACTGAGCCAACGTCCGCTGTGTACAGAGGTTCAAGCTTCCCTCCAGAGGAGGCTACAGGGCCTTACACACAGTGTCCCCCCGTCTGGCAGCGTCATGGAAGCAAGGGCTCGAGGAGGAGAGGGCACATCCCAAGAACTCCCCAAGGCTCAGTATGATCGGGGCCCACACTGCCAGAGCTAGCTCGGAGGCCCCAAACTTCTAAACAATCTGCAGACGGTCCCACCCTTCAGCCAAATCAGAAGCAGCACAGGGCGGAGGCAAAGACAATAAATAAATATTTGGTGAAACAATGACCCGAGCTCTATAGAGTGTTATCGGATGGCCCCTTGCTTTCAGCAGAGAATGCTTCCGCGCCGCTGACACATACTTGCCCAGACGGCACACACAGGTGTGTGAGAGGGTGAGGCCAACAGCACGTCCGTGCAGTGTGCTCAGAGAGACATGGGAGCACCAGGACAGGGCAGAACGGAGGTGGAATCTGTGTTATTAGCTACACGTGGATAGCAAATGTCAAGCAGAAAAAGACAAGAAGATGGGAAATGAACTTGTCAAAGAATGGTTTGGAAAGATGTGAATTATGAGCACAAACCAAGAATGAGGTAGGCAGTGACTATTTGGGGTACTTCTGTATTATCTTTACTGAGGTGCAATACACATACAACTCCCCCATTTAAAAGTGAGTACAATTCAACAGTTTGTCGTGCATCCACCACCACAATCAATTCTAGAACTCCCCAACTTGTCATGCCCAGAAGAAACCCTGTAATCTTTAGCTGTCATTCCCTAAACCCTCCATTCCCCCACGCCCACTCCAGTCCCTGGAAACCACGAATCTACTTTCTATATCTATAAATTTGCCTATTCTGGACATTTTGTATGAATGCAATCAGATGACGACTGATCTTTTGTGACCGCTCCCTTTTTGAGCATGATGTTTTCAAGATGTAGCCACGCTGTAGTATGTGTGTGTCTTTTACTCCTTTTATGACCAAATAATATTCCATTCATGAACATACCACATTTTGTTTATCTACTCATCTGCTGCTGGACGCGGGAGTCATTTCTACCTTTTGGTGGCTGTGAACGTTGATACACAAGTTTGGTGACCGTTTTTCAACCTTCTTTAAGAGAGACCAAAGAGGTAAACACCACTTATCAATGTAACGTCTGGACAATGAACTCTTCAAAGGCCAAAAAAAAAAAAAAAAAAAGGAAAACGGGATGAAGGAGGTGCTGTAATTGGGTGCCCGAGAGGCTCTCCATAAGCAGACTCGGGGGCAGGCAGCACTAGCTACACAGACCAAATCTCAAGCTGAAAACATCTCAAAGGAAACAGACATAGGCCTTTCCATAAAGCCTGTCCACATGGATGGAGAGAAGGAAGGAGCAGAGAAAATATTTTAACAGATGCCATAAAAAATACAGTCATAACAAAGACTGTGGTATACCTAAATGATCTGAGTCCATGGGGGTAACTCCCTTACTGACCACTAAAGACATCAAAATTCCTGTACAGCCACTGAACCCAAGGAGCAGGACCTGGTTGAAGAGCACTGTAGTCTTAAAAGAAGAGATAATCTTCCTGATGAAAATTCTGAGGGTTGATCCAAACTTCTTCCTAAAAATAAAATGTAGTGAAGGGCGCCTAGATGACTCAGTTGGCTACCATCTGATTTTGGCTCAGGTCATTATCTCATGGTTCTGGGATAGAGCCCCAAATTGGGCTCCCCACTTAGCAGAAGCCTGCTTCTCCCTCTCCCTCTGCCCCACCCCTGCTCATGCTAAAATCTTTATAAATAAATAAATAAAATAAAATCTGAAAATCCCAATTGTGTCACACAGACCTCTGGGGCCTCCAAGATTCCTTTGGATCCCCTTTCCACCCACATGCTTAGAGGGCACAGGGCCCGACCATCACTCTGAGACCAAGGAACCCAAATCTCCCTCTCCACCCTGACTTCTGACCCAAGCCCAACCCTGCATCTCCAGGAAAAAGGGGAGTGTCCCCTGGTCACTGCTATGCTTCCTTCCAACTCACGTGTCTGAAGCTCCAGGTCAGGAACTGGGATGGGGTCCTGGAAATTACCAAGCACCGCTAAGTGAACAGATGAAAAGATCAGGGGTATCTTGCCTTCTGGCCACAAAGCTAATCAGTGACAGAGCCCTAAGGAGAACTGCCCGCTCCCGTCTGTTAGTCCTTGGCTGCCCCTCACTACTCCCCACGTCAGAACCCAGACCTGTTACTAGTCTAGTTTCCATCCAAAACATTCCAGGCACCTCTGGCCTGTCCCTTCCAGGAGCTGCAGGGTGCTGTGGTAAAATGTAACAGCAAAGTGACCTCCTCCTCCGAGCCTCAGATGCCTGTCTGTGCTCTCAGAATATAACCTACCCCACACTCTGCACCTTGAGTCCCTACCACATGCCACGTACCTGCATTTCATTTATTCTTCAGATAGCCAGCCTTTGGCGGCAGGAAGTAAGGGTGAGCCAGTCCTGGAGTGTGCCTGCTGCTAGAGAGAGCAGGCTCTTGTCCCCACTGGTCCCCTTATCACCTCTGCCCTTTGCACGTCTAACACCTCACTCCAAGGGGACTGCCTCGGGGCCCCGTCCAGATTCTGCACCTGCATCAGCTCCATCATGACAGATGCCCTCCCTGCCACTCCTACCACGGCCTTCCAGCAAATGGTCCAACTTGAGCTAGACTAGGGATTTTCAAAGTATGACAGTCCTTGGGACCCTTTTGGGGGTCCACAAGCCAAAACTACTTTATGAAGTCTTCATTTCCATTCCTCACTTTCATTCTCTCCCTAGTGTAGAGCGGAGTTTGCCAGAGGCTATGTGACATGACATCACAATAGACCAAGGGCAGAAGACAGGAGAATCCAGCTGTCTTTCATGATGACAGATGTTATGGAGAGTTCCAAAAAGGTAAAATAGTGTGGCTCTTCACCGCAGATTTATTTGTTGTTTTGAAAAAGTAATGTTTCAGAATAAACTTGTTATTTATGTGAACATGTAATGGGTTTATTTTATTTTTAAAGAGATTAATAAATTTCTAAACATTTCTCAGTTTTAATTTCTAGCACAACAAACACTACAGATGTAACCCACATAAACAAAAGCCCATTGAGGGCCTCAACAATCAAGGGCATAAAGGAGTCCCCAAAACGAAAAGTCTGATGAACCAGTGGCCTAGCCAATCATCCCACCCCCACCCCTGCAAATCGTAAGGTCTGTGACTGGCCCGTCCTGTCCCCACACCCCTACTTCCCTCAGAACTCTGCTCATGCTGTCACTCTGGCTCTCTGTCAGCCCAAACACAAATCAGCCTTCAAGTCCATCTCCAAATTTCTACTCAGACTCCTTTCTCCTCCACAGCACTACCTTAAAAGGCTGCTTATCCCCCATCAGACTTACTCACCACAGTGGCTGCACTACATACAGGTTATCTGGAAACGGAACGGACTCCCGCATGCACCGGGCAGGGAACCCTTCCTCTGGGCGAGGCAAAGCTCTGCTGAGGAGGGGAGGCCTGGAGAGGGGGCTGGGCTTCACACATTAACACCCACTACGGGTCCCTCCCCTGGAGGCTGGCCACTAAGGGAGGCTGAAACACGGGAACGACCAAGCACCTGGAGTGTTCGTTCCTTAGGAGCCCTGTACATACACCGGACACAGATACAATGTATGCATCAAATTATTTCATTCTATTAAAAAACATTAACGCAGGGGCCAGGGTAAATCAGTGATTTTCAAACCGTGAAGACAATGGGAGGTGGTGCTTCAGGGGCCACTGCAGAGGGGGGGGGGGGGCAGAGTTGGGGATGGGGGTCTCACAGGTGGCACCATCCTCTCCTCCCATCCCTCGCATATGTGAGTTCCATGTTCTATTTCAAGGAGCTCTGTGCTCTACTCCTAAAAAGATAAAGTTCGAAAACTGGTATCAGATTAGTGAACAGGCCAGATCATCTCTTTTCTAAGTGACCCCAACATCTTCTGGAGGCCCAACAGCAGCCGCTCCCCGTGCATCTCACCACTGGGGCACTCCAGCATCTCCCTACATTGCCTGGCCTTCAACTCCTATGCTCCCTCAGCCCCCCTCCCACCAATATTAAAGCCCCCATTTAGCTCCTTCCTGGCGGCTCCGCTCATCTTCAGGTTAGACAGAAAGGAGGGACTGAAGCTCCAAGTGGTTCAGCCACCCCTGTGCATGGGCACAGCGCCTCTACCACCACCTCAAAGCTGCACACAGTGCTTGTAACCCGAGGGTTGCCCCGTACCCTAGTTCTCCATCCTGGACTCCTACAAATGAGGAACTCGGGTCTGGGCAGCGCCATATGCGGTCTGCAGTGCTGGCGTCTGGCTTGATGTGCTGATTCGAAACACCACTAACAGAACTACCACTGGACCCAGATATTCCATTCCTAGGTCTCTACCCAGAAGAACTCAAAGTAGATGTTCAAATACAACGTGTACATGAACGTTCACAGCAGCACTATTCACAACAGCCAAAATGTGGAAATAGCCCAAGCTTCCATCTATAGATGAAAAGATAATCCAAATGTGCTACATGCCCATATACTGGAATATTATTCGGCCATTAAAAAAAAAACAAGGTACTGACTGATGCTACCATTGGATGAACTCTGAAAACACACTAAGTACAAGAAGCCAGACTAAATGCTACATATTCTATATCCATTTTAATGAAATTTCCAGCATAGGTAAAGCTGTAAGGACAGAAAGCCGACTGGTGGTTGCTGAGGACTGGGAGTGGGGAGTTACAGCCTAATAGTTATGAGTGTTCTTTCAGGGTGATGAAATGTCTTAAACTATAGACTGGTGGTGTTTGCACAATACTATGAATGTGCTGAATGCAATGGAATTGCACACTCTAAAATGGTTAATTTCATGTTCTGTGAATTTCACTTCAAAAAAAAAAAAAAAAAGGCCACAAAACCCCTAAACAAAACCCACACACAGAGCTCCCTCCATCCCAGGCACAGAGAGGGTGAGGGCACACAGCTGATGGCCCGCTCTCCGTCCTCCCCTCCACTTCCCCACTCAGCTGCCCACTCACCCCTCTGCCCACACGCATGCCCTGCAAGCCCAAACCATGCTCAGGGCTCCTCCCAGGGCTGCAACAGCTGGAGGAAAGGGGAAAAGTGACATTTTAAAAAGCCTCTTCCCTGTTTGGTCTTGACAAGGAGCCCATGGCCGCGGGATTTTTGGAACATGACGCCATTCGTGGCAAAGGGAGGAATGCTAGAGAATGTGTGGGGACACATTTCTGGGGCTTTGCAGGAAAGCTTTGTAGGAAAAAGTCTCACCCTCTCCCTCAAAAAGCAGTGTTTCCCATTAAGAAATAGATAGGACGGGAAAGTGCCATGGGAAGGGAAAAAGATGGGAAACATAAATTCAGGCCAAGCCTCACCCTCTTGCCCCACCTTTCCTAGCACACACTCACCCTTCCCCAGGCTCCTGGACAGGAGGGCCACACACAGCCAGAAATTTAATGTTAAGGAGGCCCACCTGCCACACTCAGGACAGTGCGGAAAGAGTGGGAGGAGGAGACCCCGCGTCAGACTGTCTGGGTTTGCGTCCCAGCTCTTCCACTTACAGTACTGCCCTTGGGCAAGTTACACGGCCTCTTTCCAGCTCAGGTTTCTTATCTCCCCACTTCATAAGGCCACTGTGAATGTAAATGAGTTAACAGTGGCCTGCACACAGCAATTACTGTTAGCTACAAATGCCACCACCTCCACAATAAACAATCCCAGGGCACGTCAACTGCTCCTTTGATTTAAGTATAGGAAAACCTCCACATCACAAGAGGCTGCATGACCACCCTAGCTGGTCCAGCTCTCCCAAAGAGGACCCCTAAGCTCACAGGGTTTCAAGGCAGGAAGTGGGGACGGAGAGTCAGCAGGCTGCTTGCTGAGATGGCACATGCCTGTTACAAGAGCTGCCTGCAGGCCTTAGCACAGAAGCACTTTACCTGTTAGACCCTAGAGAACAGCCCCTTGGCAAAAGGCTCCCCTCCCTGGAGGCATGTGGGATTTGTAAAGCCTGGGGAGCAGTGGGGAGACTGGAAGGAGGGACTGCTGGCTGAGGTGAGTGAATCAACGCTGGGGACCAAAGGACCAGGACATGCCCTGGCCACATCTCCCACCCACCGGCCCATAAATTTGGGACAAGACCTGTGCTGCCCTCTACCCTCCAGCTGTTTCACCAGGACCAGGGGCAGAAGGACTCTGGTTCCCAGACAACTGTCACAGGGACACCAGCAGGATAATGGCTTCTTTTAATCCTCTCCTACCTTGTTGATGACAACTCAGACACTTCCGTGCAAAGTGACTTCTGAAATCAGGATCTGCCACTGCATTCATGGGACCTGCACTAGGCACTTCCTGGAGCTTGGCAGGGGCTCGGAGGTGGCTGCTGCACCGGCCACTACCTTCCGGAGCAGCCCATGGCCTCTAAGGGTAAGTCTTAGGCTAAAGGCAGCTGGCCTCTTCACTTCCTATCCTCTACAAATTCTTAAAACCAGTTTCATCTTATTAAAACAAAACAAAACAAAACACAAAAAAATAGTTCAATCTTTATACTTAAACATGTTCTGAAAACCAAACCCACAGAAGCAAACTGACTATGCCCTTTCTGATCCCAAGGGGCTACGGTGAGGAAGTTGCGAGGGCGGTGCCAAGCAGCTCAGCGGGAGAGGAGGCAGCCTGGGCTTTTGTTCTGTGGGTGTGGAGGTAGACACGAAATGGAGCTAGAGGCTCAGCTGTCCCACAAAACGAATGGAGGCGGGTCCCCTCCCCAGGCCTATGTTGGGAAAAACAAACCCCACTTCCTGAGCTCCTCCCAGGTACCCCAGCATTTAAAAACGTGGCACCTGCCACTTCTTGCATCATCTTCGCCACCATCACAGGCACCCACGACATGGGCATTATACAGTGCCCAGTTTTCAGAGGAAGGACACAGACACTGAAACTCTGAGTGACCTGCTCCATCAGCATAAAAACAGAGCCAGGATGTGAAGCCAAATCTCAGTTGAAAGCCCCCAGCGTCGACCATTCCATTCCCTTACATGAACACATTAAATGAAAAGTGGGACTGTGTCAGATTTCTAGGTCAGAGCAGGTCCCCAAGCAGAAGACAAACGAACGCCCCAATCCCACTGAGCCCTAAGGCTCCCCACACCCCACGTCACTCACCAGCCCCAGAGTAGAGAAGCTCTGGGTGTGGCACCTGGAGACCCAGGAGATGTGGACTCTTTCTCTGGTTCAACTGGGACGCCCGGAAGTTGCTCCCCCGTCCTCTGGCCCCTTTAGCTACCAGCCAGGACCATTTGAAGGTAAGACAGTGTGTCTGAAAGGGCGCCATACAGCCTCCCCGGTCCGTCTGATAAAAGCAGTGCTTTAGGACCTACAGAGATCAAGGACACAATATTTCCTGATTCTGAATTCCTTAGGGGAAAAGCAGTGCTTCCTGTTCAGGGCTGTGCCAAAGGTGTGGTCACTGCCACAGGCCAGCAGACTGCTGGGGGACATGGGGCCCCCCTAAGGCCGAGAAGATTTTAGGACCGACACGATGACCTGTGCAACGTCCTGCACCACTGCCCTCCCTAATGTGCCCCCATGCACCCCAGCTACTAAGGAATCCGTTCTCAGGGCAAGGGCCTATTTCTGATAGCAAAGGTTAACACTTTATTTATCAGACACAGGAAGGTCAAAGAGAACTTTGGAAAAACCCACACTGGCCTTCCTGTGACCTAGGCAGGTCACTGAACTGGGTCTCAGAGGCTCCATTTGTTAATTGAGGACAACCTCTCACCTGCTTAATTATTGGGAGGGCTATCACCCGGCCCTGCAGGCCCCTCCTCCCAGGGTGAGGAAGTAGAAGTCCATTACACAGCTTTGATTTTGTTTGCAATAGCCTACCCTCCTACAGAAACAGTACCAGGTGAACAAGTCCAAGCGGCCTTCCCAAGAGGAGGGAAGACAGACTTCCAGTCTCACAAAGGCTGGCACGGGAACAGTGTGGAACTAGGTTTTGGTCCCAGCCCGACCACCAGGCAGCTCAGCGACCTCGGACAGGCAGTACCACCTCCCTGAAACTCCACATGGCCCCCCCTACAGGCGCCCATGCTGCTACCAGCCCTCCCCAGCTGCCGAGACTGGAACGAGACAGATCACGGTACACAGCACGTGACGCAGCACAATGGAGGCTCTGGAGGATTCGACGCGCCCATCTGCTCACTCTTGCTGCAAGCGGCCCCAAAGATCGGGCAGGCCACCACCCAGCAAAGGGCGCAGACCCCAAGCTGAGCATGAGGGGAGAAAGGAGCTGGACGGGTTACAGGCTCCAAGCAAAAAGCAGGCTGTGGTTTCATGTGAACTAGGATGACCCTGACGGAGAAAACCAGCAAGTGGTTTGGAAGATTCCAGTTCCAGTCTCCAGAGACAAAATGCCAGTGGATCAACCCACTGTCTCTCTTGCCCCCAAAAGAAGTGATAATACAAAGGGAGCAGTGGGGCTGGCCACTCAGGGCTTCCATGCCAGGGCAGCTGGGAAATCGTCCTTGGATCATCTCATAGAACCTTACGCTGCTAAAACTGGAGGAGCCACAAAGTCTGAGGCAGGTTTCAAACCGGCCCCCCCAGCTTCCAGAGATGACTGGGGGCCCCACGGGCAGAAAGCAGAGGTGGCTGAGAGGCCAAGTTCCAGGCTCCAACCTCATGTTGTCCAGAACCGTGTCACTTTTTCTGTTTCACACATGGCATTTCCAAATCCTCTGACTGAAGGCTGTGTGATTTAGTGCAAGTCTGAAAACTACTGACCTCGTCCAACTGTGTCATTTCAGATGGGAAAAGGAGGCTTGGACTGTGAGTTGCCAAAGGAAAAGGAAAAGCCTGTTTTCTCAGGTTAAATGCTTCTAAATTAGCATCCAGTGCTCTTCACTGTCTCTTGTGCCTCCTTCCCCCCCAGTCTGAGGATGTTGGCAGTAGGATGTTACCTCTCTCTCTCTTCTCCCTGGTTGCAAGGCTCTCTTCTTTAATTCAAGACTAAATGGCAGCTTGGAACAATTTAAAGATAAACATTCCCGGTCAAATTTCTTTATTTCAGCTAAACAGCATCAGGGTTCTAGTAATCAGGAAACAGCCCAAAGGCTATTCCCCACACTACAGGCCATCAGCGTGCTTCCTGGAATATTAATTACCACAAAGGGGGTTCAGTAACCTCCACAGGCCTGACCAGCACCTTCCATCCCTTCCATTAGTAGACCACTCCCTGTAAACAGAATGGGGGCACCAGCTTTATAGGTGGGAAACCGAGACTCAGGGAATGTAAGTGACCTTCCTGGGTCAGCCTGCGTGTCCGTGCCAAGAATAGAACATAGGTCTTCAATTGTAGTCCTTCTGTGTGGCAAAGGAAAAAGAACTCAGAGAGAAAGGTCAAGTAGCAGGCTAGAACACAGGGAAAAAAGCAGCTCGAATACAGCTGCAAAACACTCCCGAACACAAAGGGCTGTGTCAGAATGCAGTCACCGCAGCCAGCAATGTGCCTGGAGGGGGCACGCCAGCCTGCCCCCCAAGCTCTCACTGGCTCCCTCCAGGACAGGCCCTGCCGGCACCCTCCTTCCTCCCGCTTCTAGAGGGGGAGTGGGGATCAGAGCTGCTGAGCCCTCAAACACCACTCAACGGAGTCCGCAAGATGTGACGTTCAAAGAAAGAAGCCCCCAAAGTTGGCAAGAGACACCAAGCAGAGGACACAAACAGGAGTAACAGCAGGAGAGAACCATTCCAGGAATCCTCTGAACACAGGCTGTCTGCAAGACACCCCCAAGAGGGAGGAAAAACCCACAAGCACAGCCCTTCCACTCAGCACTTCCCCCCCACCCCCCCACCTCCCACCCCCATCTCAAGGGCCCTGCGGGGGGCCAGGTGCTGCTGCTGGAACTGCCCTGTCCCACACCGTACGCACCAGCCACGTGTGGCTCCTGAGCTCCCAGAAAGTGGCCAGCCAGCCTGAAATGAAAGGTGCTGTAAAGCTCAAATAATAACTTCTTTACATGTTGAAATGGTATTTTGGATATGTGAGGTTAAATAAGATATAATTAAAATTAATTTCATCTATTTATTTTCACTTTTCTAATGTAGCAAGTAGGAAATTTTTAATTATGTATGTGGTTCATATTATAGTCCTACTGGACAGGGCTGGTCGAACCCATAGGCCAAATCTAGCCCCTGGAATTTTTTTTTTTAAGGTCGCAAAACGAAGGACAGCTTTTGTGTTTCTACATGATTATGTAAGAACCTTCATGAACTCCTCGATTTTGGCCTACAAACCCTAAAGCTTTTACTATCTGGCCCTTTAAGAAAGAATTGCTCAATCCCCTGGTCCAGACTCTAAAAACAATCAGATATTCACTCTAATGACACCAAGACCAGAGGGCAGGTTTGGGATGCGCATGTGTGTGAGTGATTCTTGCACACTCATTTTTAAAAATTGAGGTAAGAGTCCCATGGCGTAAAATTAACCATTTTAAAGTGAACAGGTCAGTGACGGTTAGTACATTCACAATGTTATGCAACCAGCTTCTCTACCTAGTTCTAAGGCATCTCATCACCCCCTCCAAGAGAACCCCGATCCCATTTGCAGGTGCTTCCCCCTCCCCCCAGAACCCTGGTAACCACTAATGTGCCTTCCATTTCCATGGCTCTACCTATTCTGGACATTTCATATAAATGGAACCATACAGTATGTTATCTTTGTGCCTGATTGTTTCTTTTTTAAAAAATTTTTTTTTAATTTTATTTTTATTATTTGCCCCAGGGGTACAGGTCTGTGAATCATCAGGCTTACACCTTTCACAGCATTCACCAAAGCACAAAGCCTCCCCAATGTCCATAACCCATCCACCGTATCCCTACCCTCCCACCCCCCAGTAACCCTCAGTTTGTTTTGTGAGATTAGGAGTCTCTTATGGTTTATCTCCTTCCCCATCCCATCTTGTTTCATTATTTTTCCCTCCTTACCCCCCACGACCCCCCACCCTGCCCCTCAAGTTCCTCATATCAGAGAGATCATATAATTGTCTTTCTCTGATTGACTTATTTCGCTCAGCATAATACCCTCCAGTTCCATCCATGTCATTGCAAACGCTTTGTGCCTGATCTTTTCACTTAACACGTGTCTGAGGTCCCATATATTGCAGGATGGTCAGTACTTCATTCCTTTTTTTACAACTGAATATTCTGTGATATGGATATACCACAATCTGTTTATCCAGTCATCCACTGATGGCTCTTTGGGCTGCTGCTGCCTTTTGGCTATTATGAATAGTACTATTACAAACATGCATGAATATACTTGTTTGAATACTTGTTCCCAATTATTTTGGATATACATTAGGAGTGGAATTACTGGGTCATATGGTAATTCTTTGGAAGAAATGCCAAACTATTTTCCACAGTAGTTGCACCATTTTCCATTCCCATGCACAATGCACGAGGGTTCTAATTTCTCCACAACCACATCAACACCTTCAACCTTCCCTTTTTTAATACAGCCCTTCTAGTGGAGGTGAAGTAAATAATTCACTGTAGTTTTGATCTGCATTTCCCTAATGATTAATGGTACTGACCATCTTTTCCTGGGCTTGTTGGCCATTTGTAAGGTATGGGATTTCTGACGCAGCCCCTGCCAAACCATCTATCAATGTGCACATAAATTATAAAACTTTTCAAAAGGGTGGGCATGAAGTCTCCCCATTGCTTATGAGATAAACATTGAGTGAAATAAAGAAGTTCCATGCCCTAGAACTTCTAAGAACGTCACAGGGATCAAGGGAAAGTCAATGAAATGATTCACAGAGACCAAGTCCTGACCCACCCACCTCTGTGTCTGGGACTCTCACCCCAAGACCCCAAGCAGCCCCGGCAGTGGAGTGCCGGACAGCGAGGGGCACAACTCGACAGAGAGGTCTGAGAGGAGATACAGGAGGACTAGAAGAGCCCAGCAGAAACCAAGACCAAACTCTTCATTCTCCAGATGGGAAAATCAAGGCCTGAGGAGAGAAAACAACCCAGCCAAGATCCAACGACAGGAGAAGGAACTAGAACTTAAGTTCAGGTGCAGTGACTCCTTCCACAAAAGGCATACCTAAAGTCATACAAGTTGGCAGGAAGATGAGACATCACGCTGGGTCAATACCTACCACAAACCCAGAAACCCACAATGCAGCTGGGCTGAGAACCTGGGAGCCAAGAACCCTGGGCTCCAGACCTTCTGCTCTCACTGACTGCCAACCCCTGATTCACCTCCCTTCCCCATCTGCTCCCCCTCATTTCACTCCATGCAGCCTCCTGAGTGACTGACTACACTGACTCCCATGACTTCAGAATTCCTACTGGTCCCACACCCCTCATCTAACTCTAACCACCTGCTTGCCTGAGCCACTGATTCCACCTAAGGACCAAGCTAAACCTCCACTTCCACGAGGTCAAAGTCATTGTATTAATTTTGTCTCCTCCCCACTCCACAAACCTACTCCCTATCTGTTATTCTCAGTCTTTGTTGAAGGTACCCAGGTCTCCTCAATCCCCACCTCCAAGCAACCACCAATATCCTGTTCCTAGTGTCTGATGACTCCTTCCGTCCTGGCCAACGGTAATCTAGAGAGGACCTTTACTGTAATTTACCTGGACTATTCAAGACAATCTTTTAGAGCTTCTAGCTTATGCTGAAATTATTTTCCTAAGACAAAACTCTGATGGATTAGTAAGTTAAGCATAGAAGTAAGTATGGGAACTACAAGGGAACTACAAATGTGAGGGAGTAGTTTATAATCTTGAAAAAAATACCTTCATGAGCATTAGATTAAAGCTACAAACTAAAAAAGAAACATGGAAATTCAACTGCTTTCTTTTTTAAAACTACCATATGAAAAAGAAATGACCATACATAACATTACGGACACCGTGAGAGAAAATATGTGCAATACAGGACAGGTTCAGATTAAGATCTAGAGCAGGAGTCAGCAAACTAGAGCTTACAGGCTGAACCCTACCAGCTGCCTATCTCTGTAACTCTGTAAATAAAGTTTTCTCATCAACAGCTATACTTATAAGTTTACGTATTGTCTAAAGTGGCTTTGCATGATGGCTTTTATGCTACAATGGTAAAGTTGTGTAGTTGCCACAAAGATCATATGGCCCTCATGGCTAAAATATTTACTATCTGGCCTTTTAGAGAGAAAGTCGGTGGACCCCTGACCTAGAGTGTAGACAGAAAGCTCCTACAAACCAGCTGGGGGGGGGCGGGGTGTGCAAGAAATTAACCCAACAGAAAAACAGGCACACAGTATGAATGGGCAGTCCACACAAGAAAGAAAACGTATATGGTAAATATTGTAAAAAGAGGCTTAACTTCATTGATAATTAGGAAAATTATTAAAGAATTAAATCATCTGATAATACCCAATCCTGGCAATGCTATGACACAGCCTTTTTTGGAAGGCAATTTCGTGATATCTGTAAAAAAAAATTCAATGTGCTTGATGTTAACCCAGCCATTCTATTTTTAGGTATCTGCCCCCAGAGAAATACTCGCATTTGTGCACGCACACACTCACCCAAAAGCATTTAGAAAACTGTTCGCTGAAGCATTCACTGTTTGTAACAGCAAAACCTAGAAGTAACCCTGCTGTCCATCAATAAGGGAATGGTAAAAATATGGTACATCCCTGATGGCACTATTTGGAAGACTTACATGTCGCATGAAGAAAAGAGCTGTAAGACATATCATTAAGTAGGAAAAAATATATTGTGGAGCAAACACATATATAGTTTGGGTTAAGTAAAGGTTTCAACTGTGTATTCGAGTCCATATGCATGTAGAGAAATGCACAGGACTGAAGGATAAACGCCTTAAAGAGGGGGTGGCCTCAATGATTGCTGATCTATCTTCCAGCCTCGAAGGTCTAAAATAAGCTCAGGGCAGGGAGGGGCAGCAGGAAGCAGGGCCTTGGGGGAGAGTGATGGGAACCAATTGGCTGAGGTTTTCTAATGGAGCCAAGAGGATGAGAGTAAGGCTGGGGGAGGCCGGATGCAGAGAGCAGCAGCTAAAGCTGCTGGCAACAGCCCTGAGTCTCCCTCCTTCTCTTTTCAAGAGCAGTTTCTTCCTGAAAGATCCCAGGAGGTAGAAGGCTGGCCTAATCTCTCCCGGCACAAATAACCCCACTCATTATTTCAGAAACTACCATCCCAGTTGTGTCCTGAAGGACTCAAGCCTGTTTAAAATCCACAATTCAACTGAGAATAAAGTTGAAGAGTAAAGTGCTTTAAATCTGCAACACTCTCTCTTGATCCAATTAATAATCAACAGATCTTTTAAAGAAAATTTAACAGATTTGACTCAAATATGCCGATCCCATTCGTTTATCTAAGCCTAAAAATCAGAAAACAGTTCTTATGAGGTGTAAATATCCAATCTACCAATTTTGGCAGTTGCCTGGAATAGCCAGGAAACTCTCAAAACAACTCTTGCCAAGCCCATAAACTTCCTAAATCCAAGTTTACCATTCTGTGGGTGATTCTGTTTGTTTGTTAAATCGTAAGAGAAAAGGGTTTAATAAGATACCATTCCCTGCTTTTCACAGGGTGAGAGAGGTAAGCCAGGGATCCCTACTCCCAACTTACAGAAAAGGAAAAGAAACTATATAAAGGCAAAGGGACTTACTCAAGGTCACACAGCTGAAAGTGACAGTGAAGACCGAAGGTCTCCTCACCTCTCCAAGGCCCTCATCACCACATAAACTGCTTCCACCCAAAACGGCACCCAGCTGAGAAGAGAGAGTGTTCCTGAAAAGCCCAACCCAGAACACCTTACCAGGAAACTGAGTTCTTTTCTTTCCAAACTGACCTGGCCCTTCATCCCAAAAATCTGTGACTGCACCCTCGAGTGTTCGGTTAAGCTTTTGGTTTTAGATGAAAGGAGTTTTTTCCTGGCTGTTGGGATTCCGATCTCAGAGGAAGACACCATGTCTCAGGGCCATAACCCCTGCCCTGCCACCCTACTCTGGTCTGCCATGTAAACAATTAAAATCCTGTGAGTACTTAAGTAGCATTAAAAACAGCCGGGCCTACACTTCAAAGCAATGTTTTCCAACTAAGGGGTTCTTCTGCAAAAGGAGTGGCTACAACTAGGTCATATTGGACTGGAATGTGAAGGGAGCTCCCCTGGCCTCATGGGGGGAGTGGGCGGGGGGGGGGCGAGGAGAGAAAGCTCTGAAGAAGACTGAGACTGGGGGAGAGGCAAGGAGGGGCCGCAGACGCATCCTGAGGGGTTGTAGACAAGGCTGGTTCAGGAAATCCAAGGAATCTGCATAGCCCAAGGACCTCCAAGTGTTCCAGAGAATCCTTGGGATCCTGAGGATTCTCTGGAACACTGGGGGCTCAGAGAGCAACCAGCACAGGGGTTCCCGAAGGCCAGCGGGGACCGCAGTCCAACTTCTTAGGGAACTATTACAATACAAATTCCTTCATCTCCTGTATCGCTCCAGGAATGGGGTCCCAGGGCTCTGTATTTTTAGACTGTGACTCTGATGCAGGTGTGGGAGCTGCTAAAGTAATCCAAAGCCCTCATATGACAGATAAGGCCAGAAGTGAACGGCCCTTCCCGAAGGCCCACAGATCTCCTTATTCATTGCCAAGCGACCAGAAAGCTGGCAGAAAGGGTGGGAATCGGGGCCCCCACCTCTCAAGACCATCAACAAAAAGCCCTCCAGTTTAAGTTCAAGAGCAAGACCCTCCTCCCCCGACTTCAGGACCATTCCCCTCTCCCATCGTTGACAGTGACAATGATTTAGAAAACGGGCAAACTGGGTCTGACGAGAGGGAAGCCCACAGTCCACCCAGACAGTCCTGCTCCCTTGGCCACTCTGGGTGGACAAGTCTAAGTCGGGTCCTAAAACGGACTCTATGGGGGGTATGCGAAACAGCAAGCAATCCCCAAGCGCTTTGTTCCTCCTAAGAAAAACCAGGCATTTTTGAGTCACCCAAAAAGCATGAATCACACGGCAGGGCTATGGGAACGGGAAAGGATGTTATTTTTCGGCATACTTGAGGATTTTCCCTTTGTCCCGGCTCTATCAATACACTTCCCGCTCCCGCCCACCCCCCCATCTCCATCCTCACTACCCTCACGTACATGTTTTCTGCTCCGTTTTTATTCTCCCCGGGAGCCTTCCGAGGCACCCCCGCCCCCGCCCGCCTCGGGAACCGGATAGCGTCCGCTCTCCTCTCCACAGCAGGACGGTGGTCTCCCGGGCGTCAGACCTGGGGGGAGGCGGCCAGCGCCCCCGGCGAGGCACTCTCGCCCACCTCGGACGACGCCTTGCAACCCCTAGCGGGGCGACGCGCGCCGGGAAACTTCCAGCCCGAGGGGGCCGCCGGGGGTCTGGGGCCGCCGGGCCCGGGACCCGGGTCTCCACCTCCCGGTCGGCCCCAGGACCCCCGCCCGCTCACCTGCGTCAAGTCCTCGTCGTTGAGGAGATGCGACTCGCGGGGCTTAAAGCAGTTCTGACACTTGCTCTTGTTGAAGATGTTGGCCTGGAATTTCCTGCACGGGTTCTCCTTGGCCGCCGACATCGTC
>LNAC01000793.1:490226-519270 GCA_002007465.1 Ailurus styani | reverse complement strand
GGGAGGAGGGAGCGATAGGGGCAGCGCGCGGGGCGGGGCCGCGCCCTCCACGCGATCGGCAGCCCCGCCGACCAATGGGAGGGGCGCGCTCCAGCTAACAAAGAAAACCTTTGGCCAATGGGAGTCGGGGGCGGGGACAAAGGGCATTCGGGCGCAAGGTAACTTGTGTAGGCGAAGGAAGGTGGGGGCGCCGGGATGGGATGTTCAGGTTTGGTGGACTGGCGCCGAAGCTGGCTGGGTCCTGACAGCTGCAGGGGCTGGGGCGGGGGCCCGTGAGGGAAGGGGCGGAGCCGACCTCCCGGCTGGCTCGACATACCTCTCGCTCCCAGCCCGCGCCGGGTCCCGACACCCGAGCCCAGCTCCGAGCGGATTCATTTAGCACCTACTGTGTGCCAGTCCCGCCCTCACCCCCCGCGAGGTAGTGGTCATAGCATTATTAATAGGGACTAGATACTGTTCCGAGTGCTTGATATTCGTCAGCTCATTCAAGTTTCACAGCCTTTCCATCATCATCCTCATTTTACATATGAGAAAACTGAGGCTCAGAGAAGTTAAGAAATAAGAGGTAGAGTTTCAAGGGATGACTAAGAGATGTCAACCTTGAAGAGCTGTCACTTCTATTATAGGAGATTAGTGAAGGCTGACTCTATGCCAGGTACTGAGCTAGGCATTCTTTCCCCCATTATGTGTTTGAGGAAATTAAGGCTCAGACTCCTGAAGTAATTTGTGCAGGGCCGAACTGTCACTCCAATCCTCCACCGTCCAGTCTCATGGCCCGAAAACCGCCTGGAGAAGACTGTAAAGGACATACAGGCAGAAGATTCAGGAGCCCGGAAAGGGGGGAATGCACCCTTTGGGGAAATTAGTGGTGGCTACAAGGAGGAGGGGAAACCTAAGCATATGGTGAGAGGTTGAGAGCGACTGGAGATGGAGGTTAGAGGAAGAAGGGGCAGGACGGAGGAGGCTAAAGGGATTCATGGGGCCAGATCACCCAGGGCCTTGGATTCCAAGCTCCGGAGTGTAAATGTCATTCTGCTGGCAGCCAGGAGTAGACCACGGGAGTTTTTAAACAGTGGGGTGAGCTAACTCAGCCCTCACAGAGGAGGTGACATTGAAGCATGTGTTAACAGCAGCGACAGCAGCTGTTGCTTAGGGAATGGGAAGGTTTTAAGAGAAGGAGCAAATGCTTCCAGAGCTGTGTACTTTTCCACTGATCATCTGGTGAATATCCCAGGGAGGTGGATTTCAACTTAGTGTGAGAAAATGCTTTTCTCCAAAGCAAGCTGAAGGAAGGTGGATCAAAGTCCCGTGGCAGCCTAAGGGGGAAGCCCAACTCCACCCCTGCCAGCTCTGTGGCCCTGGGCAAGTCCCTTCACCTGCCTGCCGCCTCAGTTACCTCATCTACAAAATTGGCATGATTATATGGTTGTTGTGAGCATTACATGATATAATGCTTGTGAAATATTTTGCATGATGTGGCCAAATGTTAATTGGTGAATCTAGGCAAAGAGTGTTTATCTCACTGTTCTTGTAACTTTTCTGTTGATTTAAATTTTTGCAAAATGAAAAAAGTGTGTGTGTAGCGGAGGAGACAGACCATTCTTGCCTGCGCAGAGTACTCAGAAACTGATACCAGTGATGGCCTCTGGGGAGGGGTGCTGGGTGGTTGCGAGGTGACCTACTTTTAATTTTCACTGTAAGCCTTTTTGTTCCTCTTGGATTTGGTATTGTGTGCATGTACACTTTGTTTTAAAATAAGTTTTTAAAGTCCTAGCCATGCCTCAAGGCCAACTCAAAGGCCACTTGCCTAAGAAAATGCTTGGCATGATCTGCTCAAGTCAGTGGACACATCCGGCACCTGCCTTGATCAGGAAGGGTCCACAGCTGGGGGCATAAAGAAGCCTTTGATTCAGGCCTGCCCGGAAGGAGCTGACACTTGAGCAAGTGGAGACAAATAGAAACAGGAGGCAAACAGACAACTTCAATCCAGGGTGTTATGGGGGTCTCAGCTTCATATGCAGCTTTTGGGAGGGCTACTTGGAGGAGGTAGTGCCGGGGCTGTGTCCCCAGCTATAAGACCCAACCAGGAGAAGGTAGAGGGAGGGCATTCCAGATGGAGGAAGCACCATGAGCCCTGGGCCTTGAAAGCAAAGGGTGTGTCCATGTGTAGAAGCACCTCGACATTACCGGGTCGTGCAGGAAAGCAGAAGTAGCAAGCAGTGCGAGCCAAGGTTTAGCACCTGCTCTATGAACACCTATTATGACGAATTAAAGTTCCACCTTCTCAGAGGGATAGGCAGCGGCGGTGATGGTGTTTTGTTTATTGTTATTACTATTTCCTCTCCATTTATCTCCATTTATTAGTAATTTATCTCCATTTTACAGAAAGCACACATGAGGCTCAGGGCACTTCAAAAATGTGGCTGTGGTCACAATGTAGACCCTCTCAATGAGGATTCAAGCCCACACAGATTGACACCATTAACACAGGGAACCACTCACTGTAAATTTTAGATTGAGTACTTAAATAGGGGCTGTCGAACTAGAGACTGAGTCAGAGGTGGAGGACTGGAAACACAGCAGGCCAGGAAACTACTGTCAGCCCAGAGAGTAGAGACAGTAGGGGCCTGAACTAGGCCAAGGTCCATGGGAGAAGATCAGTATGAAATCAGGAAATATTTAAGTTGGGACGAGTGTATTTAACTGTTCATTTGCTGCGCTCCAAAACTTGACGACTAGACTCTGAGCACGATGAGAGCAGGGCCGGATCTTGGTCACTGCTACATTTCCTGAGCTGAATTAAATGCCCGGCATATAGTAGGTGCTCACAAAGCACGTGCTGAGTGAATGAATGAAAACTTACTCTGCCGTCTTGTATTGTCATATATCCCACTCCGGATTATAAAACCCACACAAACAGGATCTGTGTCTTATATAGCCTTGGCTTCCATTTCCAGGAGCCTAGAAGAGCCCTTTGCACAAGGTCAATTACTCAGTGTAAATGTATAAACATTCACTGGGCTGTACACTTAAGATTTGCTCACTTTAGCAAAGGCCTCTCGAGGGGGCCCCAAAGGCAGGTACGTCCTCCTGCGTGCATGGCATCCTAGGAGGGAGCCGAACACACACACGCGCGCACACACGCGCACACACACACACACACAAGCACGTCTCCCCCATCAAGCTCTAGAGCCTCCCTCCCACACACAGACACAAACGCAGAAGGACCCACTATTGGATCCCTGTCACCACAGGTCAGTCTGGTCTGTCCTTGAGCTGAATACAGATAGAACCTGCGTGGTCTGTGTCTGGCTTTTCACACTGCGCAGGAGGCCCGGAGATGCACCTGTGTCGTGGTGCTGTGCTGTCGCGGCGTGTGTCAGCACTCCAGGCTTCCTCGCCACTCCCCCAAGGGCTGTTGTGTGGCTCTGCTATGGCCCACCTAGCCATGCTCCCCTGGATGGCCACGGTGGAGGTTTCCAGTTGGGGACATTATGAAGAAAGCTTTTAGGGACATCCTCATGCGTGCCTTTTGGCAGACGTAACTACTCATTTTGCTGGGGACCCACAAGAAGGGGATTGCTGTGTTGTTTGGCGTCACGTTAAACTCAACAGGCAACTGCCAAACAGTCGTTCCAACCCGGGAGCTGGCTCCCCTCTCTCCCTTTTTCTCGTAACATTGATAATAAGGTTTACCTGGGGGAACACGTTAACTCTGCAGCTTACCAGGGTCCTCCCATGGAAATTCTGAATCAGTGTATCTGTTGGAGCTCAGGAATCTGTCTTTTAAATAAGCATACCAGGCCTTTTTTTTTCTCTAGGCAAGTTTGGGAAATGGCGGATGGTGCCGTGTTTCTCAAATCCTGCAGGATTTAGGGCGCCTGGGTGGCTCAGTGGGTTAAAGCTTCTGCTTTCGGCTCAGGTCATGATCTCAGGGTCCTGGGATCAAGGCCCGCATCGGGCTCCCTGCTCGGCGGGGAGCCTGCTTCCTCCTCTCTCTCTGCCTGCCTGTCTGCCTATTTGTAATCTCTCTGTGTGTCAAATAAATAAATAAAAATCTTTAAAAAAAAATCCTGCAGGACTTAAAAAATACCTACTCTGAGCCTTCATTCCCAGATAGTCTGATTTAACCAGCATCTCGGCGGTGGGAGTCCCAGTGTCCATGCGGGGGCACAGTGGAGAGGAAAAGGCTTTGAGCTCAGCCAGACCTGGGCTAGCCCCAGTAGAGGTCATGTCTCAGGTAGGTGTTGCTGCATTACCCACCCCCAGAACTAGTGGCTTAACCATTTAATTGGGTCTCACAGTTCTGGGGGCTTCCTGGGCTCAGTGAACAATTCTGCTAGTCTTCCCCGGGGGACGTTTCACACAAGTGCAGTCAGATGGTGACCAGGCTGGGTCCTCCGGAGGCTTGAGTGTAACCCCAAAACAGGCCTCCTGGGCCACCCCTGACTCTTCCAGTCTCCGAGCCTCCCCTCTTCCACATGGCCTTTCCCCACGTCTCTTCAGGGCCGTCCCTGGGTCCCCGAAAGTGTTCCAAGAGGGAAGAAGTAGAAGCTTCCAGTCATCTTAAAGGCTGCTTGGCACTGGTACGCCCTCACGTCTGTGTCCTATTAGTCAGCACAAGACTGCCCCAGACTTGTGGGAGGAAACCACACAAGGGCGTGAATCCCAGGAGACGTGGTTCACTGGGGCCATCTTTGAGACTCGCTACCACAAATAGTGTCTACTTCATAGGGTTACTATGAGGACTGAGAAAATTAATATACGTGATGTGTTCAGAATGATGCCTGAGACACAGTAAGTGCTTAAAAACTATCAGCATTTTTTATTATGCCTACAACCACTGTGCTGGGGTTGGCCATTTTTTTCTGTGAAGAGCCAGATAGTGAATGTTTTAGTCTCTGTAGGCTACACGGTCTCTGTTGGAACTGCTCAACTCTGTCATTGGTGCATGGAGGCATTCGTAGGCAAAACTTAAAGGAAGGAGTACGTCTCTGTCCCAAGAAAACTGTATTTACGGTACCCGATGGTAGACCAGATTTGTCCATCTCTCTTGGCTCCCCTCTTGTCCTGGTGCTTGAGCACCCCCGTCCTGGCCAGTCTTTCGGAAGAGTCAGTCTTCCTGGTCTTGGTCCAGCCCCAGTCAGTCATCATGTCAACTCTTAGGGAATTTGTGACCATGGAGCTCTGACAGCGTGCCGGGCTCTGGGCTAGGGACCCAGAGCGTATCACCTCACTAAACCCAACTAACACCGTTTGAAGTTAGTTCCAGCAGTGCCAAATGATGCCTCGTGGGGGGCTTTGTACCCTTGCCCCATCCTCCATCAGTCTCCCCAAAGCCACTCCAAATGAACATACGCTTGAATTCAAATGGTACAAATGTAGCTTCGAGAAAAGCCTCCTCACCCTTCCCTGATTGCCATGTGGTTACGGATGAGGAGGCTCATGTGGTGTCCTTGGAAGCAAGACTGGAAGATCTTGGAGACCCCTTCCGGCTGTGACTCTATGTTGTTTCTCTACTGTGGGCACCCAATGACAACAGTCCTCAGATATATACCGGGAGAGACGGTCAGACATTGGACCTACAAAGTCCACCACAAGGGCAATTTAGTCATTCTATTAAAATTTTAAATATGCACACCCTTTGACCTAATGATTCCACTTCTAGCGGGGCAGCTTGTAGAATTACTCACATAGATACACAAAGATATAGCCTGTACAAGGATGTTCACTGCATCATTGTTCTTAACAGCGGAAGGTTGGAGATGTGCCAGCTCTCCACCATTAAAGGATCAGATAAATAAATTATGGTTTTTTGATACAGGGGAGTGCCACCAAGCTATTAAGGAATGAGAGAGTGTTGAAGTTGCCAACTATGGCAAAATATGGTGAAGTTCAAATGCTAGTGGGAAAATGGTATATATAGTGGTAGCTCATTCCTGTTTCAAGGTTTTATGTGTCTGATTTCTCCAAAGAAGACATCCAAATGGCCAACAGACATATGAGAAAGTGCTCAACATCACTCAGCATCAGAGACATACAAATCAAAACCACAGTGAGATACCACCTCACACCAGTCAGAATGGTTAAAATCAACAAGTCAGGAAACGACAGATGTTGGCGGAGATGCAGAGAAAGGGGAGCCCTCCTACACTGCTGGTGGGAATGCAAGCTGGTGCAGCCACTCTGAAAAATAGTGTGAAGATTCCTCAAAAAGTTGAAAATGGAGCTACCCTACAACCCAGCAATCGCACTACTGGGTATTTACCCTAAAGATACAAAGGTAGTGATCCTCAGGGGCACATGCACCCGATTGTTTATAGCAGCAATGTCCACAATAGCCAAACTATGGAAAGAACCTAGAAGTCCATCAACAGATGAATGGATAAAGAAGATGTGGTATATATATACAATGGAATACTATGCAACTATCAAAAGAAACAAAATCTTGCCATTTGCAACAACGTGGATGGAACTAGAGGGTATTATGCTGAGCGAAATAAGTCCATCAGAGAAAGACAATTACCATATGATCTCTCTGATATGAGAAACCTGAGGGCCAAGGTGGGGGATCGTGGGGGGTAGGGAGGGAAAAATAATGAAACAAGATGGGATGGGGAAGGAGACAAACCATAAGAGACTCCCAATCTCACAAAACAAACTGAGGGTTACTGGGGGGTGGGAGGGTAGGGATAGGGTGGATGGGTTATGGACACTGGGGAGGGTTTGTGCTTTGGTGAGTGCTGCGAAAGGTGTAAGCCTGATGATTCACAGACCTGTACCGCTGGGGCAAATAATAATAATAATAATAATAATAATAATTATTATTATTATTATTATTATAAAACGTTTTATGTTTCTGGAATATACATAGTATTGGCATAGAAAAGGTCTAGGGGCACATGCACCAAACCATTGAAATTAACCACGGGTGAAAAAAGCTATCACTTCATATGATCTGTAAAAACTTTTTAAACAAACTTTTGGCTTTTTACTAATATAGAGTCATATGTTGAAGGCCGGCCTGCCAATCACACAGCTTCAACAATCAACTCGAGACAAGTCCCATTTCAGGTAAATCCCATTCACTCCTCCCCTCCCATGTTAGATTGAAGCAAATCCCTAACTCCTATCATTTCTTCCATAAATACTTCAACATGTGCCTCTAAAGATAAGGACTATTTTTAAAAAGTAGCCACAATACCATTATGACGCTTAAAAAACAAAACAAAACCAAAGACCGAAACCAATAATTCTTTAATATCACCAAATGTCCAGTAAGTAATTTCCAGTTGTCTCATAAAAACATGACTTCTTTTTGTAATAAGAAGAAAAAAACTTTGAAAAGTAGAAAAATGTGAATCCAGACAGTAGACTGGTACAACTTTTCCTGGAGGTTTGTTTAGCCTTAAAAATGTGCCTTAAATAAAAAGTCTTAAAAATGTGCTTATCTTTTGACCCAGCAATGCCAACCCATGAATTTCTTCCAAGAAAACAAAACGAAAGAAGTACACAGATCCTGTTCGCCTGAGTGTACAGTGCCTGTTACAGAGAGCTTGCTTGAAAAATATTTGTTGCATTTGAGGTTGAGCCCCAGTGTTGTCCTTGGCAGCTTTGCTGGTAGAAGGAAAAACCGAAAGCAACAGAAATGTATTACATTAGGGTACTGGCCGAGTAAGTGATGGCAGATCCATAAAATGAAATGCTGTCCTGTTATTTAAAATCAGGTCATAGGGGTGCATGGGTGGTTCAGTCCTTAAATGTCTGCCTTCAGCTCAGGTGAAGACCCGCAGGTCCTGGGATCGAGCCCCGCATCGGGCTCCCTGTTTGTCAGGGAGCCTGCTTCTCCCTCTCCCACTTCTCCTGCTTGTGTTCCCTCTCTTGCTGTGTCTCTCTCTGTCAAATAAATAAATAAAACCTTAAAAAAAAATAAAATCAGGTCGATCAGGTTGTCATAATGTAGCTCTCCCCCTTCAGTGGGTGGAACTTTGTCCCCCCTCCCCTGAGTGTGGCGAGAAGTTCATGACTGACGCCTATGGAATGGAGTCCAGAAGGGAGAAACAGTACTTGACACTGGAGCAATCCAGCTCCTGGACGTCAGCGGTGATAAATCATGTGGATATCAGGTATTCCCTGATCTGATGCAAAGGCACCTCCCTCCGTGCTCTTGTCTCACAAAAACTAACCCTAGTCTCATCATAAGCAAAACATCAGACAAACCCAAATTGAGGGGCATTCTACAAAATACCCAAGCAGTGCTCTTCAAAAACGCCAAGGTCATGAACAACAAGGCAAGACTCGCTGTCACTAACCAGAGGGGCTGAAGGAAATGACTTAGACCGAATGTCTTCTGGGACCCGAATGGGATCCTGGAACAGGAAAAGGACCTTCGTGAAAGAATTGGCAAAATCTGAACAAAGTCCCGAGTGTAGCTGGTAATATTTTACTAATGTTAATTTCTCCATTTTGGCAAATGAGCTGTGGTTATATAAATAATATGTTCACATGAGGGGAAGCTAGATGAAGAGTATATGGGAACTCTGTTGCTCTCTTTGCTGTAAGTCTAAAATCATTAAAATATTTAATGTTATTTTCTTAAAAAACCAGAGTGCAGATATTTATTAGCACTGAAATGTATTTATGAAATGTTAAAGGGAAGTCTGTGTCCAGTTTCATTCAGTTTCTGCCAAATGAACCCATTTTTTGGAAAAAAAAATTGGCTAGCTCATGTATATGCATGAGTGGATATACAAACACATACGCACACAGGCAGGAAAACAAAAGTCTGCAAGCATGTATTTCCAAGGCTGCAGCCTCCAGGGCCAGGCCAGTAAGGCCCACAGTGATTTGGGCAAGCTGGAATGTTCATGGTCCTTCTAAAACGGACAGCGGTTTCGTGGACCCAGCCAGTCTCCATCCTACACGACTCGGAACGGGTCTTGACAGATCCTCTCATTTTCTAAAAGAAACCAACATCCAGGTTATTACACAAATGTCCAGGGCCCACTCAGCTGTGGGAAAGAGTCCTCCAGGGTCACCCGGCCAAGGAGAAGAGGCAGGCAACACAGGCCACCGACTGGACGGGCCCCGCCTTGGCCTCACCATCTGCACCAGGGCCTGGAGGCCGGCCAGCTGGCCAGGGCAGGGAGAGGCTGCCGCTCTTCCGGCCTGCGGGCCTGCATGTGGCCAGGCCGAGGGGTGGGGGTTTGCTCAGAGCCGGCATGACTGGGCTCTGACCCTCGGGTTCATGGGGTCACCGTGTGGGCAGCCGCTCCGTGGGCGTGCGGGTGTGTGCATGTGTCATGCATAGAGCATCATCGCCTTGGACGTCCGTGTCCATGCATGCCCAGGGGAGGCGGACTATCTCTGGGGCTGTATGTGGGCATGGCCGTGGTACTGGCATGCTTCTCTGCGCCTCCCTGGCTGCCTGTGTGTTATACAGATGCACCTGTCTTTGCATCTGCTGCGAGTGTGTGAGATGATGCCTGGGTTTCTGTGTGTTTGTGAGTAGCCGCCTATCTGGCCGACCCTGATGCCCACCCGTCTGTGTTTCCATGGGATTGCCTCTGGGTTTACACTGGGGGCGGGGGGTGCCTGCTCTGTTCAGCTGATTCGTGTTTGCTCACATGCGTGCTATGGGCATGGGAGTCTTGGTTGTATCCACGACTGTGTGTGAGGGTATTTCAGCATCTGTAGCTGCGTGTTGTGTTTGGCTGAGGGTAGGTATGTGTGCACGTGTGTGAGTCCATGTGAGTGCATGTGAGGGTGGGATGCTGGGGTCAGGGTTTGAGTCACTCATAATCAGCACCAGCTTCTCAAATCCCTGTGCCTGGTTCTTAAAAATTGCCGTAAGAAGCACATAGGGTCGGAGAACCCCTGCCAACCCCTGAGTCCCAACCACAGGGCGAGAAGGGCAAGGGTGGACCCCAGCGCCCACTCCTGCTGCGCACACATAAGACAGCCATCAGCCTGCCTTGGCCTGGCTCCTCCCTTGCCCTTGGCCTGCCAGAGTCTTTGATCCAGGACACAGCCCCCACAGCCTGCTACCACTTCATCATCTCCCACAAGCACTGCCTGAAGTCCATTTGTTTACAGGAGATGAGTGCAGCCTAGCCTGACCTGATCACTCCCCCAACATAGGCTCCCAGTACAGGAAGCCTGTCCGGTCCTATAGTGGAGCTTCAGAGGTTGGGAGAGGGGTGGGGAACCAAGGAGGCAGCTTGGGGAGAGTAAAAAAGTAGGAAGCCTCAGAGCCTTAAGGCCAGAGGGGCCCTTGGAGACCTAGTCCGATTCCCTGTTTGATAGACGAAGACACTGAACCCAGAGAAGGCAAGATCCTGACCTGAAGTCACATAGCAAGTCCCAGGCAGAACTAACATTGCCTTCAGAGAACTGGGTAGCTCCAGAATCTACAGCCCATAGGATTCATTCATTCATTCATTCATTCATTCATTCATTCATTCATTCATTCTTCATTCATTCAACAAGTATATATTGAGCATCTACTCTAGCCAGGCCCAATTCTGAGCCCTGGAGATACAAGTGGACAAGACAGACATGGTCCTTACCCTCGTGGAGCTCACAGTCTAGAGACAATAAATAAAGGACATAACGTCAACTCATGGTAAAGGAGAGGAAATAAAAGTATGCTTTGTGTTAGAATTGTTCTGTCTGGTACAGTAGCCACTAGCCACATTTAAGTATCACTTAAGTAAAATTAAAAATTCATCAACCTCAGTAGCCACACATCGGGTGCTCATCAGACACGTGGGGTTGGGGGGTACGGTGCTGGGCCACAGAGAGAGAGGACATTTGTACCAGGCAGTGATCTAGAGAGTGAATAGAGGGGCTGCGGGGTGGGAGGGTGAGGACGGTAACATCTGAGCTGTCCTGATGAGAAGGAGGCCATACGACAATGTGCCAGATGGGGACGGCAGGTGCAAAGTCTGCCATGTAGGAATGACCGTGGTGTGTTCAAGAGATGGAAGAACAGTGGGGAGAGAGGACAGCGCGATGGGGTTGGGGCATTAACAGGGACCTTTGGGGCCTTGATAAGGAGTTTTATTTTAAAGGCCTCAGGATGCCGCGGGGAGGGGCTTCAGCAGGGGAGTGGCGTGGTTTTTAAAATGTATAGAAAATGGACTCATGGGTGTAGGGGTGGCAAGAATGGAAGGAGGGAGACCTAGGGAGAATGCCATCATGTTACAGAGAGGAAGGTGACTGCAATTTGGGGATAAGTGATAAGGGGAGAAGAGGAGAGCCACCAGCCATTACCCAAAACTTAGAGTGCTGGACCAAGCCATACCTGAAGCTAAGATTTGCTTGATTCCCAAGCTCCCTCTTCTTGTCCCCTCTTGGTTACTGGGCACTGATTTGAACACCTTCACTAGTACCACCCACCTGTTTCCCCTCCCCCACAGTCTCCGGTCCATATATGGAGCTCTCAGACCGGTTTCCCAGGCTTCACTCAGCGCCCCAGGCCCGCTCTCTTTTCCAGGATTTTGCCCCTCTGACTGTGTCCTGGGGCTGATAAGATAGGCCCATCTGTTGCCTTGGGTTCGTGGGAAGACGCTTTAAGTCATTGGTGTTTCATTAACTTTCCCCACCGTGATGGTTATCTTGGAGCCTGGTGAGGAGGAGGCAGGAGAAACCAGCTTGTGCTGGTTCTGGGGGGCCCTAAAAGAGACGGCTTAGGCTTTAGTTGCAGTGGGAGGGACTTCGGTTTGATGTTAGGAAGAGCTTCCTTTCTAAAAAAGCTGATGGCCTAGCTGTGAATTACTAGTGGAGGGGACCCCCCAAGGGCTGTAAGAATGACACGGGGATCCCACTCCCTAGAGTGGTCTGCTCCTCCAATGCTCGAAGTTCATTCTTCCTCAGGATCTTTGCACTTGTCCTTCTCTCTGCTGGAATGTTCTTCCCCCGGGACCCCGTCTACACTAAAGGGCTTTGTCACTCTGGAGTTCCGTTGCTTTGTCTCCTGTGCTAGAACGTCCACTCCGTAAGGGCAGAGCTCTTGTTTATCTCGTTGCCTCCTGGACCCTGAGTCCCAAACCATGCCTGGCACATGGTAGAGGCTCCTGCGAGGCTTCCAGAATGAATGGGAGGCTGGGACGAGCATCCCCTGGCGGCCACCGTTTCTACCGAGCTTGCCTCCTGCCACACAGCTCACCGCACGCTCTCCCCGCGCCCCCCCACGGCTCTCCGAGGCCGGAGTCTGCACCCCTGTTGGCTGATCAGAACCCGAAGCTGGCAGAGGTAAGGTCCCTCGCGCAAGCTGTAGCGGTCCTGCGCTCCCGAGGCCTGGTGAGGACGCCGGAGGGGCAGAGGCCGCTGGGGTTCTGCGGGTAGGCAGCCTTTTCCACGTGACAACTCCCGCCGAGTCCCACCCAGGCCCCGCCCCCTGCCCCGCCCCTGCCCCGCCCCCTGAAGTCCTCCGCGAAGACCACCGCTCAAGGGCACTTGCCGGGCCGCTCAGTGGCGGAACCTGCAAGCCAGAGTCACACAGCTAAGACAAGGGGCCCCGGGCCCTGGGCACGCGCATGGCTCCACAGTCACAGGGCAGGCAGAACTGCTCTCCTGCGTGCACTTGGCCATGCCCTGGGCTTCCAGCAGCTGGGTGGATTTGGGCAGCCTCTCCGGGGAAAGGGGCTGACTGTGAGCGAGCCACCAGGATTCCTTCCTGACTGGCCCCATCCGGAGGTGGGATTGTCCAGGCTGAGAGGGAGCCTGGGGAAAGGGTCGAAAGAAAGCTGGATCCTTCCTCCCAGTGACGTCTGAGCAGCTCCAGGCATGAGGACCAGAGTCCCTGTCACTATCCATCCTTTCAACTGCAAACACAAGCATGACTTTTATAATGAGAGAGCAAAAAACAATACACATTATAAAAATAACATCTAGAACACCCAATGCCGGAAGTGGTCTAGCACTAACTCATTTCATCCTCATTTCATCCTCACGCAACGCTCTGAGGAGAAAGTTGTCATCACCCCCATTTTGCAGATGGGGAAACTGAGGCCTTGGTCATTTGCCCAAGTTCACAGTGAGCAGGAGAGCCAGGATTCACATCCAGTGTTGCCCGAGACCTTCCTTGCTCTCTCTCTCTCTCTCTTTATTTTTAGATTTCTATTTTATTTTATTGTGAGAGAGAGAAAGAGAGAGAGCATGAGCAAGAGGGAAAGCGAGAATCTCAGACTCCACACTGAGCACGGAGCCTGATGCAGATCTCCAATTCATGACCCTGAAATCACGACCTGAGCTGAAATCAAGAGTCAGACGCCCAACCAGCTGAGCCACCCGGGTGCCCCGAGACCCTCCTTGCTCTTTCACAGAACCCCAAACAGCTCTCAGAAGTGTGAGGGGTACCAGCTCTCATTCTGGAACCACATGATAGGGCTCAGAGAACCTGAGATTTTCCACGCTTGCCTGTGCCCTCGGGCTGGTCTCATTTCTTCATCTGCAAAAGGAGGTGGGTCAGGATACCTACCCCCCCAAACCCCAGCAGGCTGTTTGTTATGAGAGAGAAACGAAGTTCTAGATGCAAACTATGGAGTATTTTGGGCTAGTGAAGAGCACCTTTGGCCCTTAGAGTCTCATTTCCATAGTGGTCATTGGTGCGGGACTCTCATCTCTTCTCCTCAATTATAAGGAGAAGAATTCCTTCCTTACAGAGACCACATCAAAATCACCTATCCTTCCACAGGCCCTGGTCCGGAATGACCACAGGACACAGAGGACCATGCTGGCTAGAAGTGCAGTCTCCAATTGATGCAAGCACTTTGAAAAACCATTCAGTAGAACATCTATGACTAAACGGAGGTGCGCTCAGCAACGGAGTCATTCCACTCCTGGCCATCAACCCAACAGAAATGGGCACTTATGTCCACAGAGAGAAACGCACAAAAATGTTCACCGCGGCTTTATTTGTAATAGCCAAGAACTGGAGACGGGAATGGGGTCATTCACCCCATATTATATTCACACACCCATCCACACTCAACGTTAAAAAAAATAAATGACTAATAAATGCAACCAGAAGTTCAGACATAAGGTGAGCACAAGGAGCCAGACACCAAAGATGACATGCTATAGGGATCCATTGGTGAGAACTTTCAGAAGAGACCAGTTTCAAGACCAGCAGCTGCCGCTGGTGGATGAGGGCCTTGGGTGGGCGGAGGGGGGCAGGGGGGCTGCCGGGACGTGCCCTGGGGATTGGTGCAGGCAGCGGTTACACAAGTGCGTGCATGTGTTCAGCGAGCTGTGTGCTCTCGATTTATGCACTTGGTGGCATAGAAGTTGTAGGGCATAATTGTTCTAAAAGGTGAATAACTATGAAAAAAACAACACGGGCTTTGGAGCCTAGCTTAAATCTTGGCTGTTCTTTCTGAGCCGGGTGGCTGTGGTTAGACCCCTTTCCTGCCTCACTGAGCCATCCTCTCCCAGTACGAGGTGACTACCACTATGCTAACAGTGGTGTTCTTGGGGAGGAGGGGAGCCAAAATGGGGCTTAAGGCCTGAGCACCGTGCCTGGCTCCAAGGAAGCATTCAATCATTGGTAGCTATTATCGACAATGAAGGATGTACACCACAAGCCTTGAGATATTTATTCCGCAAATATTTGTGAAGTGCTCCACGTGCCAGATGCTGGGCCGGGCTGTGCAGATAGAGCAGGGAGCAATAGACTCAGCCCTTTCTGTTGTGAGTGGACATTCTGGTTCATTCGCCCAGTCAACACACATGGATCGTGACTTGCTCAACGTCGCACAGCTGATAAACCCTTGGGCCAGGACTCACGTTCAGCAGCTCGGGCTGTTTCAGAGGTCCCTGCCCACCTCCGGCCCTGCATGCCTGTCACCGTGAGAGGGCAGGTGGAAGTTCTGGAGTTTATACCAACGAGGGATGAGCGAGCGGGTGCGTGAGTCCCCAGCTTCCGTACCTCACTGTGGGAGAACTGAGGTACGCCCCACCTCTTTAGGGACCCGGGGGATGAGCTCTAATCTACTCACTATTGTGTGTGGTATTGGCCTCCATTCCTCCCCAGTCTACTTCCTTGTCCTCCCCCTGGAACTTTCTGGAACCACGTCCCCACAAAACGACTTGTCCTCAAATCCTGGTTTCAGAGTCTGCTTTTCAGGAACCCCCCGAGAGAGCTGGCCATTGGCCACGTGGTGGGGGAAGCAGAGGGAGCGAGGACAGCTCCTGGCTGGGAGGGTTGGGTCCAGCTGCCCTCCAGGACAGCTGGCCATGAAGCCTTCTCTCCTTCGGGAAGGTCCCATAGAGAGCAGGAAGCCTGCTGTAACCTTGGCCATGACCTGGCTGCCGTCCTCAGTCCTGAGCTTGTCGGTGGCCTCTAGCCATGTAGGAGACAGGGCTAGCTTTCAGCAGGACCACTCATCTAGGGTACCTCTTGGAGAAGAGGGTGGCTCGGGTGCCCCTGCTGCCCTCCCCTGCCCCGAGCACCCGAGACACCCGGTTCTGGACCCATGGGGCTCTGGCTCCTGCTCTTGGCCAGCTGACAAGCTCGGAGGCCAAGTGGCCTCCCCCGATGGTCTCTGAGGCTGCGTTTTTATTTTTCTCCCCTGCCCCCATGCTTCCTACCTGTGTTCTGTTCCCGTGGCCTCCAGGGCTCTGGGACCTTCACAGGGCTGGCCAGACTCTGGTGGCCAGAGGTTGGTGCTGGGACCACAGGGCACAGGGCGGTTTCTAATCAAGGGTCTGGGGTGTGGGTGGCAGAGCCTCAGTGGAGGGCCAGGGGGATGCTGCAGGCCTGGATCTCAGGGTCGGGGAGCCTCAAGTTCATCCTCCTTGCTGTGCACCTTCCCAAACTCCGCGTCAATAACCACGGCGACAAAAACGATAATAACACCTCCTTATTTGGAGATGGGGTCTTCTCAGAGGCGATCAAGTCAAAATGAGGTCACTCAGGGGAGCAAACTCCAGCATCACTGGAGTGCTTACGTAAAGGGGAAATGTGGACTCGGAGACAGGCATGCACAGAGAGCAGAGAGCCATCTGCAAGCCGAGGAGAGGGGCCCGGAACGGATCCTTCCCTTCCCTTCCCTCACAGCCCTGGCGACACTGTCATTGGACTTCCGGCCTCCAGGACAGTGACACAGTAAATTTCTTTCAAGGTTCCCATCTGTGGGGCTTTGTTATAGCAGCCCTCGCAAACTAATATACATCTTTAATGAGATGTAATTCACACATCCCAAAATTCACCGATTTAAATCGTACAATTCAGGGGCGCCTGGGTGGCTCAGTAGGTTAAGCGTCTGCCTTTGGCTCAGATGGAGATCCGGGGTTCTGTGATTGAGGCCCACATCGGGCTCCCTGCTCAGGGGGAGCCTGCTTCTCCCTCTCTCCCCACTCCCCGCCTGTGCTTTCTCTCTCTGTCTTTCTCAAATAAAATAAAATCTTAAAAAAAAATAGTGTACAATCCAGTGCTTTTTATTCTGTCACATTGACTTGTGCAATTCTCACCATGATCTCAATTTAGAGCATTTTCTTCACCCTAAAAGTATACCCGGTACCCATGAAGCATCACACCTCACCCTCTCTGCACCCCCCACCCCACGCCCCTTCCTCCCCCTTCCCTGCTGCGACAATGGCTAAATCTACTCTGCCTCTTCTGGACATTTCATACATGCGGATTCCAACATGTGGTCTTTTGTGACTGGCTTCCTTCACTGAGTGTAATGCGTTCCACAGTCACCCACGTTGTGGCATGGAACACTACTTCATTACTTTTTAAGGCTGAATAATATTCCATTATATGGGTATACCACATTTTATTCACCTATTCATCTGTTGATGTGTAATCCAATTTTATTTTTATTTTTTTAATTTATGTATTTAAGTAAATTCTACACCCAACATGGGGTTTGAACTCAGGACCCCAAGATCAAGAGCCATGTGCTCTGCTGACTAAGCCAGCCAGGCGCCCCTAATTTTATTTTACAGAGAGGATTTGAAGTATGGGAAATGTTTACATTTGTTAACTCCAAGTGCTGAAAACATGAATATCTGGTGTTTCTTTTTCTTTAAAGATTTTATTTATTTGAGACAGAGAGAGAGAGAGAGAGAGAGAGAGAGAGAGAGAGAGAGAGCCCGAGCTGGGGGAGGGGCAGAGGGAGAGGGAGAAGCAGGCTCCCCGCTGAGCAGGGAGCCCAACGCAGGACTGGATCCCAGGACCCCGGGGTCACGACCTGAGCCGAAGGCAGATGCTCAACGTACTGAGCCACCAAGGCGCCCCCTGCTATGTTTCTTCATACTTTTCTGAATATCTGAAAGGTTTCATCATTTTTTAATGCAAATCAATATATTTTAAAAAGGTATACTGGAAGGGACAGAGAATGAATCTCCAGCCATTGACGGAGGATAGCAGTTGCTGACATTGGAAAGGAAAAGATGGGTTGTATATTAAGGAGAAAGAAAAAGTGTTCCTGAGCCTTCTCGCTCAAATTCCTGCTTCCCTGCTGACCCCAATGTCCCTGGGATGAGAACCGCATCTGCTGCGTTCCCGACTGCCTTCCCAGCAGAGCCCAGCCCAGGATCAGTGCTCAGAGGAAGTGTGAATGATCCTTTGAGGGGGGGCGCGCTGGGCTGCCGTGGAAAGGAACCCGCTGGGCTCCCGTGGCCCTGCCTAGGTTCCCAGTCCCTACAGCCTTCCTCTCTCTCCACCCAAAGGCTCATTCCAGCCAGACTTTTGGTAACCTGCCTCCTGTACTGATGGGGAGCTCACTCCCTCATGCAGTGGTCACCCCACTACCACTAGGAAGGGGCACCCCAGGATCTCTTCCAATTGGAGAGAGAGTCTGGCAGTGGGTCCTACGATAGAAGGGCTCAAAGGTCAAATGTGTTTGGGGCTCACGGTGTGATGCGATGCATCAGTACTGTGTATTATGCACTAAGTGTGTGCCAGTCGCTGGCTCTGGACATTATGTTCATTCCTTCCTCCTAACAGAGAGGAGGACTCTGACCACCCCTATCTGAAAAATAGTCCTCGAGAGGCAAAGCCCTGGCCAAGGTCCCACAGTTGGTGAGGAGCACGGTCAAGGCCCAGGTTTATTCTATGCCCCGTACCCTTCTTGTTAGCTCACAGCACCAGCAGCAGACCAAAGCCCAGGACTCTCTAGCTGAGCTGACGGTGGGGTCCCCCACTCCCCTAATCTACGGGGGCAGCCCGCAGGGCCGCGTCTCTGTTCCTCTTGTTCACAGAAGCTGTCTCTGGGCATTAGTGACCATGTGTGGAAACAAAGCGGTCTGTGCTTCCTCTTGCTTATATTTCACAGCAGAGAAATTGACATTTTTCACCCGAGGTGATGCCTTAATTGTCAAGGACTGTGCCGTGATGGTGGAATTTTAGGCGCGGTGGCTAAAATGCAGTGCTGGGCCCAGAGGAGGGGCTGTTTCAGACTCTCCTGTGGGCTGGAGGTGGTGGAGGGCAGCCGTCTTGCTCGTCCCAGGCTGAAGAAAGGGCCGCGCCGCCCCCCCCGCCCCCCGCGCCCGCCCCACCCCGCCGCTGGGAGAAGGTACAAGAGTGTTTCTCAGGAATGAGCCTCGGAGGCAGCCAAGATGCGGGTGGCAGGGAGGGCAGACCCCGTGGCCCCTCCCACAGGACTGGCATTCCTTCCTGGAAACCTTGCGAGATGACTGCGTGGCTCCCTGCCGTGGCCCGGGGTTCCGTGGCATCCCTGAAATGCCGGGATGCCGGGAAGGGCAGGCACGCTGGCCGCCTGTGGCCCACATGGCTGCTGCCCCTGTTGCCCCGAATTGTGTGCAACTGAATGGGTGGGCCCCTCCCCCTTCATCTGAGTCCCAAGAATGTTGTCATCTGGCCACCCACAGCCTTATCAGCCTGGCCTTTCTCAGGATTGCTGGGACAAGGGGTGTGGGCGTTCGCAGGACTCCAGGGGATTCTGGGAATGTGTCTTTGCCTCCCCAAATCGCCGGCTCTCAAAGCTACACAGGACCCTCATCTCCCTCTTCACTGAAGGGGAAACTGAGGCCCACAAGTGACAGGGGCTTGCTCCAGGTCATGAGCAATTTTTTTAGTACAAGGGACCTTGGTTTCTCAACCTTCTCCCTAGGGAAGAGCGAGAACCACAGCACTTGGGGCCCACGTCAGGGAGCATGGCCCCTCGGAGGCCCCAGTCTTAGCATCGGAGGCTGCTGGTGATGGGCTTCGGTGGGAAGCACCAGCTGGAGTCGACCGAGCACTGGGCGAGGAGTCAGCAGCCTGGGCTTACCCTTCCTTGCTGGAGGGATCTCTGAGGAACTTCTCTTTCCAGTTGAGGAGCCTGAAGACCAGAGGGGTTAAGCAGGAGGAGGCGAGGTCAGCACACTGGGTGTCAGATCCCAGGTCAGATCACACTGGGCCTCGTGGGTGGAGACCTGGCCTTGCAGAGCCGATAAGCGGAAGAAGGAGAGATCCGACTTTATTCCTTCACTTGCCTCTTAATTGTGGTCCACAGTTCACGGTCCTTCCTTCCTAGCCAGGGAGACGAGCACGTTAAACAAACCCAAACCTGCGAGAACGCAAGGAGGTAAGGCAAGACCACCAGGCCTTGTGCCCCCGAACGCGGGACCGCCAGGCAGGTTGGGGTAAATCCTTTCCCTTCCTTCCATTTTCCTCCCACCTTCTCTCCCAATCTTCCTTCCCAGAGGGACCAAACATTCTCACTGACAGGAAGGGTGCCCCAGCAGCGACTTCGAGGTATGTGGGGTGGTGGGAAGCACATCGTGGGGTCAGCTGTTTGGGGGAGCCCCGGGCCGTCCTCTTCCTCTCTCTGAGACCACTTTCCCTCAAGTGTAAAAGGGGCAGCAATGGGGGGGTGCATGAAAGGGGGTACAGCCCAGCTACCAGTATACCTTTGTCTGGTTTGGCTCCCAAGTCCTGCCTGCATAGGAGTCCATTAGAAATAGAAGCTTAGTTCTGGCCATCACCCTGCTCCACACCTCCGCAGATGGCGTTGCCGCACACCGAGAATGTCACTTGGTGGGCCCCCGTGGCTTCTTGGCCCTATGACAGGGCCCTGCTTCCCTCTCCTGCCTCATTTCTCTCCCCCTCCGGCCTCCCTTTTGGAGTTTCAAAGTGTCTGCTCTTTCCTGCCTCAGTGCCTTTGCACTTACTGTCCCCTGCTGGAACTAGTGCCAGCAGGCCACCTTCTCTGAGCCACCTTCCCTGTCTACCCCCTAAACCTGCCTCTCTGCCCTTGGCCCTCGGAGCTGCCTGCTTGTTCCCTGCCCAGAACTCAAGGCTTTGAGGATGGGAACACTGGCTCCTCTTCTGGCTCCCACACTAGGCCGAAAGCCCCATCAGATCAGGTAGGAGATCCCCACCGCCTGTCGCTGTGTCCTCAGCTCTGGCCTGGCTGGACGTGGAACAGTGGAAGTGTTCAGGGAGGAATGTCAGATTCTGGATTCCCTTCCAGGTCTTTAGAAGAGCGAAGGACTGAACCAGGGTGTGGCCATAGGGCAGATCTGGAGTGGGCCCTGGCCAGGGAGGGGCCTGGAACCAAGAATGCCTCCGTGGCCCTGTCTGAGCCACCTGCCCCTGAATGGGTGGGCCAGGGTCCCGGGGACCTGCGCCCAGCCAGACAGGTTCCCCAGCCAGTTCGGCAGGATTGCTGTGGACAGCATGGAGCCCTGCGAAACGGCCCCTGCAGACACCTTTGGCCCGGTTACCTAGGAAAATGTTTTGGACTCAGCCCAGGAGAGCTGGCCCAGTCTCTCCCTGCCTCAGTCCCTCTGGCTCCCTGGCCTTCTCTGCATGAGCCTCCCACTTGTAGGCACTCTGCTCATGCTCAGCGTTGAGTTCAGTGGTAAGGAAGGGACCCCAGTCTCTTGTGGAATTTACAGGGCAGGAACCCCAAATTATATGCAATGGCTGGGGTGTGGGAGTAAGGGAGCACTGGGTCTCTTGCAAGAGCTCTGCTCTAGGTCCCCCACCCCAGGACAAGACTCCGAGTGCAGGTGGCCTGTGTGGCGGTGATCCAGAAAACCCCCATGGGTGCGTGGTGAGGTGAGACAGGGAGGGGAAGGAGCCCCGCTGGGCGGCCTTGGTGGGCAGCCCGCCCCCGTGGGCACCGGGGGCTGCCCGCCCTGCAGACTCCCTCAGGGTCAGCCCGGCCCCCTGGCCAGCCAGCTGGGGTGCTAAGCCACCCACTCCCTCCAGGCGTTGGCTGCTCCAGGGCTGGGGATGATAGGCTCCATTCTGAGGCTCCCCGGGGTGCAGCGTGTCCCTGAGAACGCACTTCCTGGGTGCAGCCTGGGGTGGGTGCAATGACAGCTTCTGCTGGGATTTTTAAGAGCCTTTCTGAGGCCATCTGAGGAGTGGCAGTTCCTACAAGTCCCACCTCTCGCCGTCATCCCTCATCATGACAACACATGCAGGTAAAACTTGGAAGGGACACCCAGTTATCTCTAGGAATACTCAGAATAAAAGCTCGTCTCTGTGGTCTGTGCAGCCAGCCACGGCCCGAGCCTTAGGAGACTTGGATCCCACCCGTGTTCAGCCTCATCCATCCTGACTTTCCGCCTGCTCTCAGTTCCAGCCAGGCTGCCTTCCAGCAGTTTCGTGCACCTCAGCAGCCTCCTCCAGCTTCAAGGCCTTTTGCATGCCATTCCTACTGCCTAGCATCCACTGTGCCCTGTTGTTTCTGTTCTCTGGGCCGGCTCAGGGAACAGGCTCCTGACCAACGTCCCTTTACACTGGGACGCTCTCCCTGTGGCCTCCCTGCTCCCCGTGTTTCAGACGGGCTTGGTGTTCACCTGTTGAGCAGCCCTGTCTATGCCGCGGGACCCAGCCGTTCAGGAATGTTTGCCGACAGAATGAGCAAACACTCAACAGCGATCCAGAGCGAACGTTCCAAGCCGGTGGGTGCCCCTTAGTCAGAGCACAACCTGGTGACCGTCTGCTCTGTGCCATGTCTCTGTCCACAGAGGTGACAGTCCCCAGATACAATTGTCAAGGGAGATCTGTTCATATTTCCAGAACCAGAAGCACAAGCCAACTCTGTTTAGATCAATCATCTTCCAAATGAAGAGAGAAGGACCCGTGGCCTAGATGTAAGGACAGGGCAGAGGAGCCTGCAGATGCTTGCTAGGGTCCTTAGAGGCCTTGGACCTAGAAGTGAGACATGCTGTGTAGAAGGCAGACAGTCCTGGGTAGAGGAAGGAGACCCCAACTCACACTCTTCTCCCCGGCACCCTGATCTGGTAAGGGAGGGCATATATATCAATTTTCCTTAAACCACTGAAATCCCTTCTGGTAAGTTAAGCCAAAGCAAAAGAAGCAAGGAATGTATTGAGGGACTATGAACTAGCTCACAGAAGCAAATATAAGTGTGGAACCAGACACTGGAAAGGAAATTGGAAAGGCCATGAGACTTAGGTAACAGAATTCATGGGCAGCCTTTGGGATGAATGTGCTTTTGCTTCCACCCTTGAGTCAGGTTGCTCAAGACTTAAATTTCCTGAATATGTAAAGAGTTCCAGTAAGTCAATAAGACAAATAAAACTGCAATAAGAAAATGAACAAGAATACAAATAGACAGTCCACAGAACAGGAAACACAAATGACTCTTAAACTTATGAAAAGCTGTTTAGTCTTATTCAAAATAGAAGTGCAAATTGAGACTACAGCCCAATGCCATTTTTCATGTATCAGATTGGCAAGGACCCAAACCCTCAATAATACTGTGTTGGCGTGGGTGTGGGAGACAAGTACTCTCATACATTACTGGTGGGAGTGTAAACTGGTACAGCCACTATCAAAAAATTTAAAATGCGTATGACTTTTGCCCTGAAAACTCCTTCCTAGGAACTTATTCTGCAAGAACATTTGCATATGTACAGATGATACTAGCACAGGGATATTTACTGCAGGGTTTTGTTTTTGCTTTGTTTTTTTGTTTGTTTGTTTGTTTGTTTGTTTGTAATAGCAGGAGATTGGAACCAACTTAAATACCTGTCGATAGAGGACAATGGGCTCCATGAGAATATATCCCCTCCGTGAATACTGAAGCTATTAAAAAGAGAACAGGGCGGCGGTCTACACTCTGGGTTGAACTTCTGGACAAACTATTCAGTGAGAAGAGCAGGATTCAAGGACAGAGTATTGTGGACACACATCTCTTGAAGCCTTTTTCCTGTCTCTGAATTCCAGGCCCGCACTCCTGCCCTGGAACAGCTCCTGTTTCTGTGCTCTGCCCCGGTCCTATCCCAAGGCTGTTTGCATGCACCTCTGCCCTGGCCTGAGTGTGCTTTGGTTTCTAACTGTCCATGCCTGAGATTCTTCAGAGCGGCCTGTTTTCAAACGACTGGAGCTATTTGTCCCTTCTTACGGAGAGCTGGAAGTGTCCCCCCAGGATGCCCTTCGCCGGTGACTAACACGCTGGGGAGCCTGAAAGCCGAACATCCTAGCTCAGGTCGAGGAAATGTTGGACTGTGTGGCTTACTCCCCTGAGGGGTCAAGGGGAGCTGCCCTTGGGAGGTCTCTACCCGGGCTCACAGCCTTACGTGGCTTCTTGCCTCCCCTGTCTGCGTCCCCCCTTCCTTTACCAGTCTCCCTGGGATGTGCCCTCTTCATACAGTGTTGCCACATGAATCAGGATCTGCTTCTGGGAACTGTGATCAAGACACCTCCTCTCTTCGCATGCTCTTATTTCTGCCCTGCCTTCCTTCATGTGCAGGGGGCTTATAATGTGCTAGCTCTCTTCTTGCAGTGGTGTTGGGAATAATATTCACAAAATTACTAAAAAATGATATTAGCAAAAACAGCTAACACGTATTGAGCAGGGTCTATGTACCAGGCCTGGAGTTGAGTGCCATGTATGCGTGACCCCGTCCAATCCCCACAATAACCCTTATGATGTAGGTATTATGATTGCTCCCGTTTTACAGGTTGGGGGAACTGAGGTTCCCAGAGCTCAGCAACTTGTCCCAGGTTCTGTTATAGGAAGTGCAAGTGGCTTTGAAGCCTTTGTTTTTAAGTCTGTCTCCACTGCCAAGCTCATATCCCCTATTAAATTGAAATCAGTGCGATGTGGTGAGTATGAAAGTTCCACGTGCAAGGGAAATCTGCATTTTCAGAACAGGCAAAAAGGGAACGATCACTCACTTTTCCAAAGGATTCTCTGCTTTGCAATCTCTCCTTCACGTCCCACTCTCAGGAGCATATCCGAGGATGAGAAATAGGACATTCAAGGTAGGCAGAGCCTCTGGGATCAGCCACGCTTGCAGAAGTGGGAAGGGAGCCCACCAGTGGGGAAGGTTCCCCAGGCCCCCCTGCAGCGAGCTCTGGCTTTCCGATTTCCCAGGGACCATGCACAGGGTGTTGGACAGAGCAGACATACTATGGATACATTTTGCATGCTTTACTAGTGAGACTCCTTGCATTTCAAGCCTGCTTTTCATCCCTGACCCAAGTGCCACCTGGAACCACAGGATTCCGTCCTTGGTCCTCAGCCTCCTTGTACTGATACCTGGCAGGTCAGTCTGCCCTGGGAGGAAGGAGGATTCCTGGAAGCCAGTCCCACATGAGATGGCTTGAAACAACTTACCTACACAAGGAAGCACCTGTGAACCATGTCAGTATAACCCACTCAGCCCAAAGAAACCCTAGCTCCAGCTTGGGGCCACTCTAACACCACCCTGTGCTGTGGGGAGAGTGAAAGGGAAGACAGCCTGCCTGGAGATCGTGCTCTTAAGACACTGTGTTTAAAGATCTTCCTCGTGCTAAATTTTACATAGCATATGGCCAGCCAGAGGGCACCAGCAATCTCTGGGCACTCTGGCCTGAGCGATCTACCCGAGAGAACCCTCCACCTTGGATGAATGAGCCCTCCGTGCCCTTCTCTCTGCCGGGCTGGAAAAACCAAGGCCACCTCAGAGGAAGCAGAGGGCCTGGGGAGATGCTGAGAAATCCAGAAATATGTCGTTATGTTTTGGCAGGGACCCTAAAGGGACGCTAGCTCCCGAGGGGACAGGGGATAGAGCTGTCCTGCATTTGACCTCTCATTCTCCTGGAGGCCCCTTGTGTGGCTTCAGAAGGAATCTGGGTTCCTCCTCTCCAGAGAGTCCCTGTGAGAAGGCACAACCCGAGCGGCCCCGGCACCTGACAGGATAGGAACAGATGGTCCCTGCCCTTCCCACTGATTGTACTGCTTTTCTACATCCAGGGTCTTATATTCAATCCCAGAACCTCTGAGTAAATCAAGAAACTTTTGACCACACGGACCGATAATAAATATCACTGGATTATAAACTGCAAGAGTGTTGTTCCCTGCTGTTTCTGTCTGGAAGAGTAGCTGCCACATAGGAGACTTCGGATGAGTGAAGGGCAGTGATTGATTATGGAGCCCTCTGCAGAAGCCACGGGCACACCTCTGCTGTGGATTATCTCGTTCGCCGCTCAGTATAGCCCCATTTTCCAGATGGGTCCGTAAGAGCTCAGAAAGGAGAAAATGCTTGGCCAGGCTCACAGGGGAGAGGTGAGCCTGGGATTTGAACTTGCCCGTTGGACTCCGTACTGCCTTGCTATAAGATGGGAAGGCGGAGGGGGCCCGATCCCAGCCTCAGGAACCGGGCGGCAGAGAGGCCAGAGCTCCGGCCATGAGCTGCGTCTCCCTCGCTCTGCTACACAGAAATGTTCACACGATCCTCCTCTCCCTTTCTGCTCTTTTCCTCTCCACAAGTCCCACTCTCCCTGCCCGGACTCTTTCCTGGGAGTGCAGGGCAGGGAGCAGAAGAAGGAATGGGCAGCACGGAGGACCCCAGAGGGGTGCCTTGCAAGTTGAGAGTCAGCTCGCTAAGAAGTGCGGTGCGCAGCGGGAGAAGGAACTGAGGGAGGAAGGCGGGGCCGCTCCTCCTCCAAGGGGCTCCTCCGGAGGAACCCTCGGTGTTTGTGCCTGCGGAGGCCAACAGCCTGTTCGTCCCTCGCTTGGAGGCAGGTCCCTTGGGCCGCCACCTCTTAGAGCTCGGAATTCCGGAGCATTGATTAGAAACATAAAAAACAAAGTAACTTGTGTTCTTTATCTTGGTTCTTGGTTTTAAAGACACAGACACAGACAAGAGAAAGATGAAATAACCCGCCACTGAGAAATGACCACTTTGCCCAACATTTTATGATGGCCCCTTACAAGGATCCAGAGCGGTTGTGAAAATCATGTGGAGACGCCCCCCTCCCCCATGCACGTAACCGCCTAGATGCTGCAGCTCCCCTGGCGTCTCCTCGGTTCCTGTGCTCCCGGCTCAGGCTCTCCCCAGCCTCTAGCTGTGCTACAAAAATTCCCTCCAAAATGTCACTTTTTAAAAATATCACTCCCAAGTAAATCTGTCCATAATTTCTTTAGTCGTTCTTGTTTGTTGGAGTTTGCATATTTTTTCTGCCTTTTCACCAGTGTAAATGATACTGCCCTGAACAGCTTTAAGTTTTAATTTCTTTAAGTAATCTCCACGCCCCACGTGGGGCTCAAACTCAGGACCCTGAAATCGAGAGTTGCGTGCTCTTGTGACTGAGCCAGCCAGGCGCCCCTGGACAGCTTTATGTGTTCCTCCCTGCTGTGCCTCTGATCAGTCTCTTTCGGAAGGGTCCCAGGAGGGGAACTGCTGGCTTTTAAAGGCATTTGGTAGGTGCTGCCAAGCAGCCTTCCAGCATTCCAGAAAGGTCGTACCAATGGACACGCCCACCAGCAGCGGGGCACCTGCCCGAAACCATTCTGGCGAGCTCGGAAGTGTTATAAATCATTACAACCTTTACCGACTGAAGACACCCCCAGTGGGTAGTGTTGACTTCTTTGATGGTGAATATAGTATTTTTTTTTCCCTTCTGTGCCTCGTCTGTGTGTATCCTTTGCCCTTTCTCTGTTGTCCTTGTCCTGCTTGGGTCAAGTTCTTGTTCTGCTGTTGGATGGCTGGGCCACTTACCCTTAGCGTGCCTCAGTTTCACCCTCCGTGAAAGGGCTTACTATGAGGATCGCACACAAAGTGGTCAGACCCGTTTCCCTCGTGTACTGAGCCCTCCACAGATGCCCCCATTATTTGTATAAGAAGGAAATCAGCCCCTTGTCCTCTTTGTTGCCAACCACTTCCTTTTCAAATCCCAAAGCTTGTCGGTGTGGCTGTGCAGGCTGCCCCGAGGGAAGGGGGGGTGAGGGGCCGAGGAGTTTAGTGTTCGCTGAGCAATGTCTTGGAAGGAATGTCTACTACTTGAAAACATTCTCAGAGCCATAAAGATAGGCTGGTTGGCCCCACACCAAAACCCAAATTAGTCCCAAGGAAGATTTCGCAACTTCCTTTGAGAGATGCCTCTCAGCATCCCAGGCTTGGGCCAGAGAGTCCTGCTTCATAGCTAACCCAGTTTCTTCCTGCTCTCCCAGCTTGTCTCCACCCTCCTTGGGTGGAGACAGCAGGGACTTTTACCCCCAAAGAGAGCCGTCCCAGGGTTTGGCAGGTGGGACTCACCTTAGAGCCAGGTGAGGCCCTAAGAGGGCGAGACGGGGCCCTGTCAGCCTCAGCCCACGCCCTGTTTCCATTCCCTTCCCGTGACTCAGTAGGGGCGGGGCCCGGGTGCCACTCACCCTGTCTTCTCAACCTGCCCCTCGTTCCTGGATTCCTGGGGACCTCTCTGGTCTGTGTGGAGGAGCCAGGGAAGCTTGAGCCAGAAGCAGACATCCAAGTTGGGGTGGCTCGAAGAGGCCACACCCGCTCTGACTGCCTGGTTGGAGTCGTTCACCTCCTGGCCTCTGGAACGTGGCTTGGAACTTAAAGTCGAATCTTGGCCCTACCTCTGTCCCCCATCACCTGACCTCCAGGATGATTCTCCTGTTGGCACAAAGACAACTCCACCCACTGCTTCATACAAACCTCTGCCTACTCCTGCTTGAAAATCAGCCGGCTATGCAATATTTTAGAAATGTTCCCCATGTTTGAAAACCATCTGGGGGGGTTCCCACACCATCATGGGAGAGAGCATTCCTTACACCGCTGTGTGCAGAACAGGGGTTCCCATGCCAGGGGCCCCAGCCTCCAGGAGATGACAGCAACAGCCATCAGCCATCAGCCTCAGGACCCAGCCCAGTAAAACCACATGCCGGAGGCCTTCTGGGTCACAGCACCCAGAGCTCTGGCCTGGCTTGGCCCCAGCAGACAGGACTAACCAACTCCCAGCTGAGCTGGAAGAACAGCTCCCTCCGCTGGGCGTGCCCCAGCCCTGCTGGGACTTGGGCTCCAAGTAAGGGCTGCACAGCAGGCCCCAGAGATGGACAGGGGAAAACGCCTCACCCTCAGTTTAGCAGGAGTCAGAAAGTTCAGGAAGGGGTCATGCACTCAAGAGAAGCAAGTGCTTGTGTCCGTCCCAGGAACTATTGCATTCTCTAAAAACTGGAGAGGAATGTTCTCCGACAGCCGACTTGATAAAGTGTGATGGTTTCATACCGTGGGAGATGTGCACAGAGAAGAAAAAGAACAAATTCCTCTTGCATGCATCTACTTAGGTCGCACCCAGTGGGACTAAAGAACCCAGACCCAGAACGAGCACAAACCGCATGCTTCCCCTTACATGAAGCAGGCAAAACTGATCAGTGGTGAGGGGATCAAGGCGGTGGTTTCCCTGGAGGAGGGAGGGTTGCTGACTGGGAGGAGGCACAGGGAGCTTTCCGGGCTGGCTAGAAACAGTCTGTATCTCAGTCGAAGGGGTGGCTGAAGAACGGTCCAGCTACGTTGGTGCACTTTGCTCTGTTACACGTGCTCAATTTCAACAGGAAGAGAGAGTTAGAATGCGGGACCTGTCAGAGCCCAGGGCTGCCCATCCTGATCGCCAGCGCCGTGCAGCCTTCTGGTAGCCCGGTGAGGTCAGAGCTGGAACTATCGAGGCCGGTGCAACAGATCACTGGCTCCATCCCAGAGTTTCTGCGTCACCAGATCTGGGGTGGGGCCCAGGAATTTGCATTTCAGACACTTCCGTCTGTCCATCTGCAGACTCCTGAGAAAGGTGGGTCAGTGGGTCAAAGGTGTTTGAGAACAGAAGGTGTTGTGGAGACCGCAG
>LNAC01000793.1:460635-489123 GCA_002007465.1 Ailurus styani | reverse complement strand
GGGATGCTGGGGCTGGGGGGGAGAGGGTCTAAGGGTCTGCCCCTATTGGTAGATGCGGCTGAGCGCATTATAAAGGAGCTGCCCTTGACCATCTTCCATACAGGTCTAACAGCCTTGCTCCCAGCACTTCCCCAGTTCTGTTGTCTTTTCCATTTATTATTATTATTACTATTATTATTATTATTAAGTAGGCTCCACACCCAGTGCAGAGTCTAAGGCAGGGCTCAAACTCACAACCATGCAACATGACCTGAGCCGAGATCAAGGGTCAACCGACCAAGCCACCCAGGCTCCCTGTCTTTTCAATTTACTCTTAGAACTATCATGCTGGGATGTCACGTCAAAAAATTGTGAAGAAGTCACTTGTACAATTAACCTGCTCTCCAGTAATTCCACTTCTAGGTATATAAATACTGAAAAAGAATGAAAAACAGGGATTTGAATGCGTATCTGTTTACCCAAGTTCATAACAACATTATTTATCGTAACGGAAGGTAGACACCACCGAGTATCCGGGGAAGATGAGTGGATGGATAAAATGTGGTCTGTCCGTGCGATGGAATATATTCAGCCTTAAAAAGGACAGACATTGTGGGGTGCCTGGCCGGCTTGGTCTGTGAAGCCTGTGACTCTCGATCTCAGGGTTGTAGGTTCGAACCCCATGTTGGGCTTGGAGGTTACTCAAAAATAAAATCTTTAAAAAGTTTTTTTTTTTTTAAGAAGGAAGGAAATTGTGATGCATGTTACAACATGGGCGAACCTTGAGGACATTCTGCCAAGTGAAATAAGCCAGGCGCAGAAGAAGAAATACTGTACGATTCCATTGACGTGAGGTACCCAGAGTCATCACACTCCTAGAAACAGAAAGTTGGACGGGAGCTGGGCGGAAGAGGAGGGGCAGTTCGTGTTGAATAGAGACAGGGTTTCCGTTTGGGAAGATGAAAAGGTTCTGGGGCTGGATGGTGGAGACGGTACTGAACGCCACTTGAGCTATACACTTCAACTGGTATTTGTGCTATGCATATCTTACCAGTGGAAAAGTCGTTGGGTGCCCCCACGGACTTCCTGCGCCTGCCTCATTTCCCCACCCCACCCGGACCCAGCTAAGCTCTGTGCTGAGGGCTGGGGCTCACGGGCTGGTGATATCTGTTTCCCGGTGCTATTCGTCAGACAGTCTTACTGTGAACAGAAAGAATGGCACCTGGCACTGAGGATCTGCTCTGGGCTGCCTGTAACAGCAGCGGCTTGAACAGACGGGACCCCGTGTCCCCCACATCCAGTCTGGACGCAGGCCGGGCCGTCATTCAGGATCCCAGGCTCCTCTTTAGCCATCCCTGGGGTGTTCCTCCTGCCCGTGGCTCAGGGTGGCTTACCACCATGTCCACGTCCTTGGCTGCAGGGGGAAGACGGCAGAGAAGAAGAGGTGCCTTCCTTCTTTAAGACGCTGTCTGCGGGTCTCTGTCCCGGAAAGGGCGTGCGGTTGCTGCTCGGCGGATCGGCCATCCCCAGCATCCCCCAACAGGGTGTCCGCGGCATCCCACTTTGCCGTGGCCGCCGTCAGGGCGTGCTGCTCCGATTGCCCCAATAGACAGAAGCTGACAGCTTCCAGCCTGAGCACCTTTAGGAACCTCCCCCCGCCCCCCCCAGGCCTTGATCTGGAGCGCCGGGTGTCCTGGCCAAGGCTCGCTCCTGATCCTTCCACCTGCCTCCTTTGTGCTCTGGGGCCTCTCCCTTCTTGCTTGTGCTCCCTCTCCGCTCATTACAGGCACCCCCCACCAAAACACGTTTCTTGCATTTCTATCTCCGTCTTGCTGCCGGCTTCTCAGAGGACCCGAACTGACACCTTTGCTCGAGGCTGCATCCCCAGCGCATGGGAGACACCCAGCAAACTCTAGCAGGCGGACAGGAAGATACAGTAGGCATTCGGTAGATGTGTGCTGACCTGAGCAGACTGCAAAGCAGCTAGGAACCAGCCGCCTGCCAGGTCACCTGAGAGCGGAGCTCCCCCGTCGCATTAGCTGGAGCCCTTTGCCAATGAAAACAGGAATGGAAAGTTAGAACCAGACCTGCCCCAGCCACAGGGGCCCCCTTCCTGCCACCTGCAGGGTGGGGTCTTCCTGAGCCCATGGAGGGCACAGAGGGAAACATCTGCTCCCGGCCCCACAGGCCTCCCTGGCATGGACATCCTGCGAGTCTCAGCCCTGGGAGCCAGGAATAACAAGGAGGCTGCGAGGGCTGGAGACCCAGGATGTGGGCCCGGGGCAGAGCATGACCCCCTCGAAGCCCACTGGGCAGGATGGGGTTTGTTGACAGTGACTCTTTTTTCCCCTACAGCAGCTCCCTCTGTGGAGATATTTTCAAAGCCATTCATGTCCCCTACTCTTCCTGCTGCTGGCCAGGAGGCAAGCACAGCAGCCTCCTAATAGCCTGTTTGTTTATAACAGAACCACAGAGTCTGCTGTATGAGGTTGTATGGTATCCTTCTCTGGACTCCCGGTCTCTGAGGGCTGTGATAGCCTGTGACAAATGGTCTGTAGGTGATATGCTGTGTGAGGCTCACTGGTGGGCAGTGGACAGGCCAGTGAGGAGCTGCAAGTGCTTCAGGCCACAGGGATAGACACGAGGGAGTTGGGTGTGAGAAGGCAAGAAAGAGCCCCAAGCAGGAGCAGAGCTGGGGGAAGCACAGATGATTCCAGATCATTCCAGAATCATCCGGATGATTCCAGAATCATCAGGATGACTGGCTGATTCCCTCCTGGTAGAAATGATGACCTTGTATGCTGACCCAGGGGGGCTGAACTGGGAGTGTGCCCCACTTGGCAGGAGATGGTGATAAGCAGCTGTGTTGATTGTACTTAAGAAAGGTGTTGCTGTCAGATCAGAGAGGTATGACCAGGCCACATTCCTGAGATTTCAGAAAGTAGGAAAGTGAGAGGGGGACCTCAAGGCAGATCAGGGAAGCAGATGGGGACAGTGGAGGTGGGGGTCCTGGGTGGGGTCGTGAGCAAGGCAAAGGGGTACTTGGAGTTTGCTCTTAAGGAGTCAGTGGTAGGAGGGTGGCCACTTGGGTTTACACGAAGACCAGAGAGACTGGGACAGAAGGAGAGTCAAATCTAGAGAGAACGGCAGGTCAGTCTGAAGAGGGAGGCCAAGCAGTGGAGCTTAAGAGGGGAATTCCTAACATAGAAACCAGTAATGACAAAGGAAAAGAATGACAGATCTGATTACACGAACATGAAAACCTTCCAAATACCAACACCGAGTAAAACAAACACACAAATCCCCTTCCACGGGGCCGAAAGTAAAATGATCATCTGAGAAAGTATTTGCAACCTATCGACCATGATGAAGGGTTAAAATCCATTACGGAAAAAGACCTTCCAAATCAGCAAGAAGAAAGCAAACAAATAGCAATTTGGAAAAGGACAAAAAGGCCACGTGCAGGAGCGCCAAGTGCCATCCAACATAATGTCAAACACCTAATCCTCCATCAAAGAGGCAGGAAGCAAAATGGCAAGGTACCACCCTGCCCATTTAAAAGTGAATATCCAGGATCACCATGGATGTGGAGAAAGTGCCTGTGGATGAGAGTATAAATTGGCACAGTGTTTTTGGTGGGCAATTTGGCAACATCTATCAAGTTATGCAATTATCATATGTGCCTTTCCCTCTGATCCAAGAGTCCTTATTCTCTGCAATACCAGGAAGTACCCAGGTGGTACCTGTCCCCACTGTTCCTATGCCAGAAGGTGGAACTCTCCAATTGTCCTAAGAAGATCTGGGCCCCAGAGCTAGTGTGGTTTTCTCGGTGATGTGAGAGGGTTACCTTCTCCTTGTGGTCAAGTCTCTGTGAGCAGGACCAGATGGTCCCATTGAGGGAGAGGCTGGGAAGAGAGAATCCTGTTGTTTCACTTAGGACCAAAAACTTGTAGACCTGGGTTACATCTATATTAGTTAAAAATGGTATCCAGCTGCAAGTAGAAGAGACCTAGAAAATTGTGGCTTAGATGAAATGGAGGTTTATTTTCACAGGTCACAGAAGTCAGGGACTCCCTGACAGGTAGCATAGTTCTAGAGTATCTAGGAACCCACAGTCTTTCTGTCTTCCTGCGCTATTATATTTAGAACTTGACTCCATGCTCAAGGTCACAAAAGGCCACTGGAGTGCCAGCCATCATGTATATATTCCAGGCAGGATGAAGAAGGAAAAAAACATAAAGGGCACACACTGGCTTTTGGGGTGCTTTCCTGGAAGACCCGCCCAGCAACTTATGCTTATATCTCATCAGCCATCTTTATTTGTTTGGAAATGGGAAATGAAGTCTCTTGGCTGCTCACCTGGTCACTTTGAGCGGGCTCTTGCTCAACATCCAACCCATTTTCTTTTACCTTATTTGGGATACTGAGGGATAAGGACCTCTCTGATGTTTGCAACTAGTAAAAGCAAGTCAGCTCGATTTCTGAAACAAAATGCTTTAAAAACAGGGGCTTTGCTAGTGTTTCTGCTTCTCCTCCTTCCTCACAGATGTGCAGTGTACCCTTGGGAAGTGGGCATGGGCCTTTCCTTAGGAACTTGAGAGCCTATTAACTGCAGGTGCTTGCCCAGATAAGGAAAGGTTCTATTACATGGTAAGGTCAGGTGGTCCCACGCTCTGTGGGGTGGAGGGTGGGGGTGGGGGAGGAGATTTCTGCATGAATCTCTGGCTGATTCTGGAAGCGAGGCCGGGAGACAAATATTTGTGTGCAAGAGGTTTATTCAGAAGCTCCAGCCGGAGAGAAAGTCCCCTCAAGGCAGGGGAGCTGGGCTTTCCAACTTCTGCACTAATCAGTCATTAGTTGAGGGTCACTGGGGCAGGGGTGGGGGAGAGGTAGCTCCGAGGCATGCCCGGCTCTGCCTGTAGGGAGAAACGGCTCCTGGAGCCCCAGGGTGTCCTCTGGAGAAGGGTGCAAAAGTCGGTGGCCCAGGGGAAGCTGGGCGGGGGTGGGGGCGGGAGAAAACAGCTGCGCTGTGTACCTTATTTACATTCATGACACCCCTGAGAGGCCAGATGGGGAGCCTGAGGCTCAAGGAAGGAAAGTGACCAGTTCAAGGGTCAGAGCTGGGACTCTTACCCAGACCTGAGTGCCACCAAACACCCAGGTTGCTGCTGAAACTTACATTCCTCCCTTGCTTCTTCAGTAAGTCGACAGGCATTTGGTGAATGGCTCCTGCAGGCAAGGCCTGGGCCTCGGGCCTCTGGCCTCTGGATGGGAGGCTGCCTGCTCCCAGTTCTTCTGGGTGTCACCATCTCCCAGCCTGAGCCTCGGACCCCTCTGGTCATTTTCCTCTATGAGGTCGCCAGGAAGCAGGCCATCTACAAGGTAATCAGGGTGGCTGGGTGTGTAAACTTGGGGCCTCCTGAGGAGTGAGCTCCTGGAAAGGCGGATGGTTGAGGTCCTGCCCAGGGAGGTCCAGCAGAGATGCGCGAGGAGGTCTGTGGTTTGACCCCGGCGTTCGCCAGGCGGGGAGCGAGGTAGGTGACTCATCGACTGACACGGCCTGCAGTTCAAGAAGGGGCCTCTGGGAGCGGAGGGTTCTGTCACAGCAAAGTGGGAGCTCGGGGGATGCCCAGCTGGTGCTCAGGTCCCGGGGCTCTGAGCCCTTACGCAGGCCAGCCTCACCGGGGTTGTGCCACTTGCTGCCTGTGCAACCTTGGCCAAGGTAACGATCCTCTCTGGGCCTCTGCTTCCTTTCTGTAAAATGCAGGAAGGCATTGTGGAAGGGTTGGGGGGACCCTGAGTTACTGAAGCGGTGCCTGGCACGTAGGAAACGCTCCGCAGGGTGGACGGTGATGGCTGTGCGCGCGCGGACGGGGCGGACTGGAGGTGGTCGGCGCTTCCTTCCTGGCCTTGGGGAGGGTTCGCAGCCACCTCCCTGGAGACGTTCCCCATCTGGGTCCCGCTCCCGCCGTGCTCCGCTCTCCTGCCTCGCCGGCAGACACAAGCACCCACACGGTTTCTTGTCAATTACTGAGGATAACAATTCTGGGAGCTTTCCGTTCCCGAGTGCTGAGCATGGCCTGGATCCCGTGCCGGAGAAGCGTCTTCTGCCGATTTTCTCCTCTCCTCTCCCACCCCAGCCACGTTGCTCAGTCACCCCTCCCCAGGCCGGTGGCCCGGAGGGCTCTCGGGCCCTGCCGTGTGTCCTGCCCGCGTGCGGCAGGCTGTGTGCTGGTGGGGGGCACGGGAGAGGCGCGGCGCTGAGCCGCGGGCCTGGCACACAGTGAGGGCTGAGCACGATGGTTGAGCAAAGGACGGCGGGAAGGAACAGACACGCGAGGGAATACCCTGCGTCAGTCCTCGGCCCTCTCCACATCCGGCCACAAGCCGTTTTCGGAGGTTCGCTTCCGAGTGTTCTGAGCAATGTCCAGCCAGAGAGGAGACTCACGGGAGCCCAGCTGGCATGGGGAGGGGGGGCAGGGGCATGAGGGGTCTGTGGCCAGGACTCTGGGACGTGGGGGTGGGCGGGGTGGGCGGGGTGCTCATCGGGCTCCAGCTCCCCTGCCGCAGGTCTCTTCCTCTTCCTGCCCACTGCTAGCAGCGCCCCATCGGCCGTCGAGGGGGCCCAGCCCAGCACCGGTGCTGCAGGGGGCTGCTGCAAGGGCTTCTGGAAGGCCCCAGGAGGGTCAAGGATGCAGGTCGGTGCTGCAGTCAGCGATGACGGACCCTGCTGGATGGGGGGGCGGGGCAGTGGAGAGCAGGAGGGAGGTGCTCCCGGAGGCCAGCTGCTGCCTGGTCCACCGCCAGGACGGTCCTGGATGGGAGGCCTGTGAGCCTGGACTCCAGGTCAGACAGGCCCCCTCTGCCCCGCGGTGCGGTGGTGCCCCCGAGGCCCGGCCACTCCGACCTTGGTTTTCTCCTCTGTGAAATGGGAGGTCACAGGGCTCCTTCATGGACCCCTCGGATTGCTGCATGCCTGACTCTGTGTCGGCCACTTGTCAGCCCTCCAGCCTCCCTGAAGCTCAGGGAGGCTTCCCGACAGGTGTGGCTGCAAACACAGAGAGACAGAGTCATGGCCTGAGGTCACACAGCTACCAGGCTCTGCCCTTCACTCTGGGGACATCCCCCCCTCTCCCCCAGGGCTCCACAGCAGGACGGAGCCCCAGGGACCGGGTGGTGACAACCTTGATAACACACCCTTCACTGGTTCCTTCCCTGCCCTGCCCGTGCATCCACTCTCCCGACAGTGCCGCCCAAGTCGAGTACTTGCCCTTGACTCCCTGTTCCAGGGTCTGACTCTGAGACTCTCGCCCCCCAGGTCAGGAGGTGAGGCCCCACAGTCGGGCTCCACAACCCACACTCTTCAGTACAACTGTGATACTTCCTGTTGAGAGGGTGTGACCCATCTGGCCTCCCCCGTGAGGTGAGCCCCTGGGAAGAGCATAACACCCGGCAGAAGCTCGAGGTCCCTGTGTGCTGTCATCTGGGGCTCGGAAACAATACTTCCGGAGGTCCCTCCTGGCTCCTGCCTTCCAAGACTCATAGCTGCAGGCAGCCTGATGAATGGCATTCCCTCAATGAGGATGAAATATGTCAAGAGGATGTAGATACAAGATTTCTGAGCCTCAGAGATCCTTCTAGCTCCTCACCCTCTGCCTGTCTCATAGTCTCCCTCACTGATGAGAGACTTGTAGTCTCTACTTGCATACCTTTGGGGACAGGGAGTTCACCACCTAGCAATGTCACTTCTCTAATCATTTGAAAGCCTGTCTCTCTCCTGAGCCTGCCTCTCCACTGGCCTGGCTTGGCCACCTAGATGGCAACGAAAATCCTGTCTGCGCGGAGGAGCCGAGACGGTGCGAGTTGTCACCGTCCTTCCCTCAGCTCTTCTCGGACTGCTGAGCTGCAGACAGTCTTCACTTCTTCCTCCTCCTCCTCAACACAAGCACATTCTCAGCCCCTGAATGTACCAGGTGGCATTCAAGTATTTACCTGTCACATGAACGCAGTTACATAAATATTACGTGTGCATGATCTTAAGGATCACAAGTACGGAGTGTTCAAGGTGAAAAGATTCTTTGTCTCTCTCTCTCTCTTTTTTTTTGAAAAAGATATTTGAACGTGGGACATTTTCGGAAGAGTGACGGGCGTAGGTGGTTCTGTTTCGGAAGCCTGCCTTCCCTGGCTTCTCCGCTCAGCTGGACGGCTGCAGGATTAATCAGTTGCAAATCTGATTATTCTCTCCCCACTCTGGGTGTGGAGCTCATGTTGCAGGCACAAGCCCACATTCCTGATGTCAGAGAGTGGGCTTATGCTACAATGATGGGTACCCACTCTCAGAGAGGGTCCTTAAGAAACAGGCAACACAGAGAGACCTCCTACATGGTGCTTCTGGTCCAGCCGGGAAGCCGGCTGCTAGCATCACCTGTCACTGCAGTGGCCAGAGCCCCGAGGGAGGGCTGCACGGGGCTACGACAGCTCATAACGACGTTTGTTCTAGTTGGAGCAAAAGCTTCCAGAGAAAAGAACTGGATTTATTTTTATTTTGGTAATTGCAAATAACAAACGCAGACAGCTTGGGGAACCGTTACCAGTGTGTACTGCCGTGCAACCACCGTAGGGACCAAGATAGAACATTTCCAGCCCCTCAAAGGCTCCCTGTGCCCCCTCCCAGACAGTACTTACCCCCCAAAGGAACTATTCTTCTCGGTTGTTTTGCCATAGATGACTCCTGCTTCTTTTTGAGCTCCGTATGAATGGAAGCACATGGAACAAGGCTTCTTCCCTTGACCATGATGTCTGAGATGCACGCTCATCGCGGCACGTGGTAGTAAGCCATGCTTTTTCATTGCGGTAGAATACCCCATCGCACGAGGACACCATCAGTTGTTGACACGTTCTCCTGCTGATGGATATTCGGGTTGTTCCAATTTTTACTAAGAATAAAGAGGCTATGAGCAAGTGGCATTTTTAGCCAAGTAGAAGTTAACCAGATATGTGCAAGCAGAGGGGGTAAGGAGGAACATTCGAGAAGGAGGGAATGGCCCCTGCAAAGGCCTTCGGCAGGAGGGATCTTGCAGGCCGGTGTGGCTGACAGGGACCTGCTTCCCTGCCTCACATTTGCAGATACTAACAATAGCGACGGGGCCCTGAGCTCCTGCTGAGCCCACATGGTGTGTGGCCCTAGACATCCATTCCCGCTTTTCAGGTGCCTTCCCAGCCTGCAGAGCCTGCAAAGTGAAAAGACTGCATTTGCCAGGCTCCCTTGCAGCTAGGCTCCAGCTGGGAGCTAGGGCCCATCAAACAAACATGCAGAGTGAGGTGAAGGAGGCAGAGGGAGGAGGGGCCATCTGCTTGCTGCTTTGGTGATGCTGTGCTGGCCGACAGGGTCACTGGGCCATGGGATTTTCTGCAGCAGCATCCCAGCCTCTGACTTTGGGCTGCTGAGCTGTGGGACAGGGCCCCAATCCCAGCTCCCTGCACCCAGGGGAGATGTGCTTGAGTGAGGCCCCCGATGGTCCACCTGGCCTTGCGGGAGGGGGCAGCACCCCCCACCCCCCGCCCGCCTGCCACCCTGTAGGCAGGTTGTGTAGGGATCTGGGAGGCGTCCCCAAAGGCCCAGCCTGCTCAGTGATTTTGGAAGTACCCAGCCCTATGTGAAGTCCGCAGTGCTCCAAACACTTGGGGGTACCAAGTCCCCCCCCATGGGCATGGTCACGATCACAAAGCCAGAAAGTAACAAATGTTGGCTAGGACTTGGAGGCATTGGAAGCCTCGTGCATGGCTGGTGGGAACGGAAAATGGAGCAGCTGCTGTGGAAAGCAGTTGGCAGCTCCTCAAAAATTAAAAATAGAATCACCATATGATCCAGCAATCCCACTTCGGGGGATATATCTACAGAATTGAGAGCAGGTTCTCCCGGAGATATTTGCACTCCCTGCGCATCCCGGCATAATTCACGTAGCCAAGAGTGTCCGTCGACAGGTGACTGGATAAACCAAGCGTGATATGTGCACAGAATAAAATATTATTCAGCCAAACCAAGCAAGGAAGTCCCAGGCTGTCACAGGCTACAACACAGACGAGCCTTGAGGATACTATGCCAAGTGAAAGAAGTCAGTCCCCAGAAGACAAATCCTGTCCGGTTCCATTTACGTGCAGTTCCTAGAGTCGTCAGGTTCACAGAGACAGAAAAGCAGGGTGGTGGTTGCCAGGGGCTGGGGAAAGGGAATGGGGAATTCGTGTCGAACGGGGACAGAGTTTCAGTTTTACAAGATGAAAAGAGCTCTTTTCATTACAATGGTAAATTTTGTTTTGTGTGTATTTCACCACAAGCAGCCGCCACCACCAGAAAACCTCTAAAACACCTGGAGACGTTTCTGGGCTCCGAGTTTCGCCCTGTGGTCAAAGCCTTTCTGTGGGATGTCCTGAAGGGTTTACACAACCTCTGTGAAAGACAGTGCACGATTTGGGGCCTATTTTACACCAAGAAACCGAAGCTCAGGTGAGAAGTGTGATCGCCGTGGCTGGTGAGCGGTGTCGCCAGGACCAGGTTTCAGATCTGACTCCAGATTCTGTGCTCTTTCTGCTGCAGAATATTTACCTTTCCCAGATCCTCAGGCCACCCACCGCCCCCATAAAGAAGGGGATGAGGCCTTCGGGGAGCCAGTATTTCCCACATCTCTGGGGCCTGCCCAGTGGGAAGAGGACGAGGAAGAGGAAGACCACTGCCCAGTGATTCCATGGAGCGGGGGGGTGGGGTGGCTGATTGCCTCCCCAGCATCTGCCCCCCTGACCTCCCTGGCGGCAGACCCCCTTCCTCGTTCTCAGAGTTTGTGGATCAGCTGGAGTTGGGGAGGGTAGGGAGTTGGGGTGCGCCCCCGAAGCAGGCCTCAGAAACAAGGGATTGGCTCCAGGAAGCCCGAGGCTGAGCCTCCAAACAGCTCCATCCAGGCCATCCCGATTACTCAGGATCCCCGGCACTCCTGTGGACATCTCCCATCAGGTCACACATCCTGACGTACACCGGGCATTTCTAAGCAGGGACACTGACGGGGACCGTGGGGGGGGGGGGACCCGTTGCCCTCCTGTGCCCTGGCTAAGAGTCCTGCGTCCCTGGGAAGTGTCCTCCACTGTCACCTCCGTTACATCGTTACAGGAACAGCTTAAACTCTTCGAAGCCCACACAGACTCCTGGAAAGGAAAAAGAACTCATCCCTCTCATCTGGCCCTGGGGACAGGTGCCCTGCAGAGGGAGGGCAGCCCAGCCCCGGAGTGATGCCTTGTCAGGGGGGCAAAGGAGCTGGGCGCAGTGGCATTGGGCGATCAGCTGGCCCGGCCTCTCACCAGGAGGCAGCAAGCCCAGGGCAGGCCCCCAGGGCTCCTCTGAGCCTGACCCAAGACCAGGGAGAAGTGCTGGAGCATAAACCAGGGGTGCCACCTACTGGTGACAAGCGGGAGAGCCTGCGTCCCATCTGCAAGGAGGGGACAAGGTAAGGCCGCGTGGCTTGTTGGGGCTGCTGTAAGCAAGTACCCCAAATGGGGGCCTAAAGCAACAGAATTTTATTCTCTCAGTTCTGCAGGCCAGCCTCCGAAATCAAGGCGTCAGCCAGGCCATTTGTCCTCCTAAAGCTCTGTGGGAAAGTCCTTCCCTGCCTGTTCCCCAGCTTCTGGTGGCGGCCAGCGTTTCTTGCCATTCCTCAGTTACAATCGCACCCCTCCAAACTCTGCCTTCATCTTCAGGTGGCCTCCCTTCCTGGGTATCCTCATCCAGATTTCCCTCTTCCTGTAAGGACACAGGTCATCGGATCAGGGCCCGCACTAATCCAGTATGACCTTATCTTTACTCGATCACATCTGCAAAGATATTCTTTCCAAATACAGTCACATTCCCAGGTGCAGGTGAGTGTGAATCTCAGGGGCACACTATGGAGCTTGCCCTAGAGACCCAACTCAAAGGCTGCCTTCTCCAGGCAGCCCTTCCCCATCCACCAGGACTACCTCCTGTCCTGAGCCCCAGCAAGGCATGTGGGGGCTCTGGATAGGGTCTACACCACATTGCACTGGACACGTGAGTAGTGTAGCGGTTTCTCCCCTACGTCTGCCTCTCAACACCCAGCTGAGGCTTCGCATCCTCTGGGAAGCCCGGCCTGTGCCCCCAGCCCCTCTCCTGTCCTGGGCTTAGGTGGTATGAGTGGGACAGTCACCAGGTCAGTGCTCAAACTGCAGCAGGATTCCTGTTTTCCTCTCCTTGAGTCACCACCGTTGACATCTAGTCTCGGGGTGCTCAAAATGGAAGTCAGCTTTTATAAGACAAACCCGTGGAAAGAGCTCTCAGATTTCCATGGAGCAGCATCTGCTCCATAAAATGAGTCTCCAGAAGGCCTGCTTCTGTCAAAGTTGCTTAGTGAAAGGGCCATAGCTGGCATGGTTTAAAGCAGCAGCACAGTGAATACTGTTGTCCATGGTGCTTAATTCTGGAGGGGTGTGGGTCCCTGCCAGCCAGCAGTGCCAAAAACCATGTTCAAGATTGTTTTGATTCAAGTGCTTATGAAGAATAGGGATGCTTTGGGTCAGGGAGCGGTTTTCTGCCCAAAGCAGCTCCTACATATGACACACAGGACAAACCAGCATGGCCCATAGATGCAGCAATGGGGAAACTGGTATGTGGAAATGCGCCTTTGACGTTGAGATGTTTGAAAATGTGAATCAAATGCGGAGAATGCCAAAAAGGAAAAAGAAAGTAACATTAGCACATTATGCCAAATTTGGAAACCAGGCGAAAGGGACGGGCGGAGTATGAGGGGGGAGATGGCAGATGATTCGTCGTTGAGCCAACCTGACCCAGCCGGTAGGGGGGGCCTTGGGGATCCTGTCTGCTTCCTGTCATAAGAATAAAAAAGTATATTTTCATAGTAGATAACAGTTATGATTATATCGAATGACAATCATTATTTTTGGGGGGGAATCTTCAAAATATTTTATTACAAAATACAGTACAGTGTTCATAGAATGTTTCCCGATGTTCTCAAATACATACATGGCTGAATGAGGCACGGCAAAATACGTGGCAGTAGCCCACAGGAATCTAACTTCTAGAATCATTTCAATCCCCGTGGAGTCACAGAAGAAATCTGTAACAGGCAGTGGAATGGAGAGACGGACCGTCACCGAGGCTGGCGGGGCTCCTGACTGCTGATTGAGGACACTGTTTTCTCCAGGGCTTGAAATCCACATCCAGGGCTGACAACCTACCAAACACTGGGACCCGAATCCGTACAAAGACGAGGCAGAATGGAGAGGAAACATCTCTGGACAACCCAGAAGTCTCTGGCCACTACTTCCTATTCCTGGGTTTTAGCTCTTCGGCTGCATTACGCAGGAAAATGTAATTTTTCTTTTGGGGGTTATAAAATTCATGTCCCTTCGACCAGTCGTAGCTGGAGGCGTAGGCAAATATGTTTCCACTGTGACTGAAGCAGCAAGCTGATATCGGCTGATCTAACTGTTCTGAAGTTTTTAGTTTCGTTCTGGCATCTTTGTCCCAAAAGCTGAATCTACCATCAGATCCCACAGTGGCAAGGGTTCCATGGACAGGATGGAACGCGATCCCATTTACCGCGTAGATGTCCTGAGGAGCTGAGGTATTGGTTCCGTTCGAGTGGTGACATTTGAAGGTAAAGTTATCTTTGGCGGGATTTGGGGGGTTGGTGTAGTGAACAGCAACCTGCCCCTCGATGCTTCCCAGAGCGAAACCAGTCGGCTTGTTCTGTTTGTCTTTAAAAATAGCCACACTTCGATGCTGATGTTTCAGTGGAGACTCTATCCTCCTGAATTCGGAAGGTTGATTCTCTAACTGGTAGACAATCAGTCCTCTCTCTGCAGTTGCCTACACAGCCATAGGGTAGATCACATCGGCACAGTAACATCTTTCAGGGAGCTGCAAAACCATCATAGGTTTTGATGATCGTGTATCCCAAAACTTTAAGGTCTTATCCCAGCTCCTGGTCATCACATAGCTGTAGTTTGGTGCTTTGATCCAGTGTATGGTTTTCACAGGAGCATCGTGCTGCGCAATTGCTTGATTACTGTTGAGGTCCCACATTTTGGCAGTTTTATCTCATGATGCTGTAAATACTTTGCTCCCATCATCACTCCAGCAGACATCTAACACAGGCCCCGTGTGCGTCTGCTGGGCTTTTGGAATAGTCTGTCCGCTATCTTGAACTTCCCAACAGTGAACATCGTTAGCCCACGATCCTGCAATAAGAAAGTTCCCAGGCAATGTTGGTGGGCTAAAAGATAGACAACCAATGCTGTCATCAGGAGAGGGTGTTACTTCAATGTCCTTCATAGGGTTGTGATTATCTGTGCTTGTGCTGCCAAACATGCTGGTCCCACTGGTTCTAAATCCCGAGATTGTTCCAAGCAGACTCATTTTGGCCCTGAGAGTCACGCCACGGCGGGGAGCCGGTGGCGGGCAGCGGGAAGGACTCGGGGAGCCTGCGACCCCGCTCGGTCGCGGAGGAAGCGAAGGCGAGCTGCTCAGCACAGCAACCCCAAGGGCCGAAACACATGCTGGTGGAGGAAACTGCCCCAATTACCACGGACGAATGACAATCATTATTGTTATATCACCTATATCTGTTGGTGACATTCCACAGTTTTCATCAAATCCATTGTAAATGGCTGCAACACACTCTTTCCACTGGGTGACCATGGTCCTTACCCGACCTCTCTTGCTGGATATTCAGGAGCTTCCCAGCTTTGGGCTTTAAAAACTTGAGTATGTTATTTCTTCTGGATGGATCCCTGGAAGTGGAATTCCTCAGTCAACAAAGGGAAGAATGATTCTTAAGTTTCTTTATCAGAGATTTCAAACTGTTGGCCATAGAGCCAATTTGGCTCTTAGCTGAGTTGGACTTGGCTCATGCAATTTTTTTTTAAGGTATGTCAATGTTTCAAAGCAAGACTATTTCCCATGAGAATTCAGATTTCCACTAATCTTGGAAAATCAGAGCTGCCTAATCAATCAGTGTAATACCCCACAGTAATAGAATAAAGGGAAAAAGCCACATCATCATCCCAATTAATACAGAAAAGGCATTTGACAAAAACCAACATCCCGTATGATAAAACACTAAACTGGGAACAGAGGAAACTTCTTCATTGTGATAAAGGATGTTATGAAAAGCCCACGGCTGACATCATACTCAGTGGTGAAAGATGAGAGGTTTCCCCCTAAGACAGAAACAGGACAAAGATGCCTGCTTTCACCACTGCTATTCAACAGAGTGCTGGAATTCTGACCAGAGCAATTAGGCAAGAAAAAGAAACAAAAGACATCCAAATTGGAAAGGAAGAAGTAAAATTATCTGTATGCACAGATGACATGATCTTATATGTAGAAAATTCAAAGAATCCACTGAATAGTGCTAATAAATGAATTCAGCAAAGTTGCCAGGTAGAGAATCAGCACACAAAAATTAGTTGTATTTCTAGAGTAGCAATGAACAATCCCAAAAGGAAAACTAAGAAAATAATTCCACTTATAATGGCATCTGAAAGAATAAAATACTTAGGAATGAATTTAAGCAAAGAGCTTAAAGGTTTGTATACAGAGAATTACAAAATATTGCTACAAGAAATGAAAGAAGGTCCAAATGCATGGATAGACATCCCATGTGTATGGACTGGAAGGCTTAATATTGGTAAGATGCAATCCTACCCAAAGCAATCTACAAATTCAATGCAATCCCCACCAAAATCCTGATGGCTTCTTTTTTTTTTTGGTAGAAATGGAAAAGCCCATCTTAAAATTCATGTGGAACTTCAAGGGACCCTCAATAGCCTAAACAATCTTAAGAAAGAAAACCAAAATTGGAAGAGTCACACTTCCTGGTTTTAAAACTTACTACAGGGGTGCCTGTGGGTCTCAGTCAGCTAAGTGTCTGACTCTAAGGTCGTGATCTCAGGGTCGTGGGATCAAGCCCCGTGTTGGGCTCCATGCTCAGCACAGAGTCTGCTTGGATTCTCTCTTTCCTTCTTCTTCTGCCCCTCCTGCTTGTGCTCTCTCTCTCTCTCTCTCAAATACATAAATAAAAATTTAAAAACTTACCTCAGAGCTATAGTAATCCAAACAGTATGGTACTAGCATATGGTTTAACATATAGATAAGTGGAATAGCTTGACAGTCCACCAGTAAATGCATATATGTATATATGGTCAGTTGATTTTTGACCGGGGCGGCGTGACCATTTAATGTGGAAAGAATAGTCTCTTCAACAGACGGTGCCCGGACAACTGAATTTTCACAGAAAAATGAAGCTGGACCCTTACCTCACACCATATATGAAAACCAATTTAAGATGGAGCAAAGACCTAAATGTAGGAGTAAAAATTATAAAGCTCTTTGAAGAAGACCAAAGGGGGAACAGTGTCATCCAAGAAAGTAAAGATTTTTTTGGATATGACACCAAAAGCACAGGCAACAAAAGAATATGTAGATACCTTGAGCTTCATTAAAATTAAAAATGGGCAATCGAAAACACTACCAAGAGATACCCATGGAATGGGAGAAAATATTTAAAAGCATCTAGCTAACATAGGTCTAGTATCCAGAATAAATAAAGAACCCTTACAACTCAACAACAAAAAGACAAATAATCCAATTTTCAAATGGGCAAAGGTCTCGAATAGACAATCCTCAAAGAAGACATACAAATGGCCAACAAGCCCAGAAAAAGATGGGTAATGTCATTAGGAAAATGTAAATCAAACCCACAATGAGATGCCACTTCATACCCACCAGGGGAATATTAAAAGAACAAAAACAAAAACAAAAAACAAAGCTTGGAGTGGATGTGGGGAAATTTGGGCACTCCTACATTGCTGGTGGGAATGTACATGGTGCAGCTGCCCCGGAAAACAGCTGGACAGTTTCCCAAAAAGGTAAACATAAAATTATGATATGACCCCACGTTCTCATTCTTAGGTATATCCCCAAAAGAATCAAAACCAAACACTTGTACGCAAATTTTCAGCATTATTTGCGATGGCCAAAAGGTGAAAACAAACGATATGTCCGTCGGTTGACTAAGGGATACACAAAATGCGGTCCATCCGTACACCAGAATATTGCTCAGCCCTAAAAGGGAATGAGCTGCTGATACATCCTACCCCAGTGGTAAGTCTTACAAACATTCTGGTAGAGAAAAAAGCCAGACACAGAAGATCGGATATTGCATGATTCCGTTTTAATGAAATATCCAGAATAGGCGATAGAGACAGAAAGCCGATTAGTGGCTGCCAGCGCTGGAGGGGAGGACGCAACGGGGAGTGGCTGCTCACGGGGATAGGGTTTCCTTCTGAGGTGATGGAAATGTTCTGGACCCAGCTAGGGGTGACGGTAGCTCCCTCTGAACTCTCAGCCCAGACGAACTGCCCAGCCGGGGTGAGAGACCGGACTGCTCAGGCCTCTGCGAGCTGATGTCAGTTAGCTTCACCGTGGGGCCAGCTTCCCCATGGAAGACTCTGTGGAGGAGGACCCACCATGGGGCTTGTGCTTAGAAAAATTACAGTGGGTTTTGCCAGTAGCATTTTCTTAAACCTGAGTAAGTGCGAACAGCTATCCCTTCTCTTTGCAAATAAATAGCTTTGTATCTTCCACAGCGGGTCCGGAAATGCCTTGCACTTAGGCGCCCAATATAGCTTTGTTCATTTCCATGATTTAGATCTTCTCATTGTCCACCCCCCCCCCCATGGAGGGATAACAACCAGTAATTCATGGGGTGATCCCAAAAGAGAACTGTCGGGGCACCTGGGTGGCTCAGTGGGTTAAGGCCTCTGCCTTCGGCTCAGGTCATGATCTCAGGGTCCTGGGATCGAGCCCCGCATCGGGCTCTCTGCTCAGTGGGGAGCCTGCTTCCTCCGCTCTCTCTCTGCCTGCCTCTCTGCCTACTTGTGATCTCTCTGTCAAATAAATAAATAAAAATCTTTAAAAAAAAAAAAGAGAGAGAGAACTGTCATTCATTCATGTGCATCAAACTTGTAGTAATACTAGGCTCTGTGGGCAGGTAAGAGCTGGAAGAGTGTCGCTGTGCATTTATCAGAGTCCAATTAGGAGACAGAAGCCACACCATCATTGGAAAAGAGAATGTTTAATACAAAGGACTATTAACAAAGGTTTGGTGTAACAAGGGATTCAGTAACAAGAAGTAAAGATAATTCTAAAGATTTTTATTTATTTATTTGACAGAGAGAGATCACAAGTAGGCAGACAGGCAGGCAGAGAGAGAGGAGGAAGCAGGGCTGAGCTGAGAGCCTGATGTGGGGCTTGATCCCAGGACCCTGAGATCATGACCTGAGCCGAAGGCAGGGGCTTTAACCCACTGAGCCACCCAGGCGCCCCTAGAAGTAAAGATAATTCTAAACAACATAGCAGAATAAAGAGCAGCCCCTACACCCAGGACCGAGATGGAGCCCCAAGGGAGAGCCCCCCACCGTCCCTCCCAGAGCCAGGGCTGAGCCCCAACCTCATTAGCTAGGGCACGGATGGGGTCTACTGCACCTTGGAGGCCTGTGGTGCCTGCAGGGCTTGCTGGCAATCCACCTTCTGGAGTGCTTGGGGAAGCTGCCCACAGGGGGGCGCCATGCCTCAGAACTTGGGGAAAGGCTCAGCGAGAAGGTGCCTGGGGAAGTTGTGCCTCTGTGCGTGTGTTATATGGGAAAGGGTGGTCAGGGGATATCTTTCTGATAAAATGGCATTTGAACAGAGACCTGAAGGAAGAGAGGCAATGACCATGTGGGTGTTGGGTGGAAGAGCGTTCTGAGCAGGGGAACAGCCACTGAGGAACCGCCAAAGCAGGACCTGCCTGATGCATTCAGGGAACTGCAAGTAGCGGGGGCTGGAGCTGCGGAGAGAGCAAACAGGGAGGTAGGAGATGTGTGCAGAGGTGACGTAGGGCCTGGAGGCCAACATGGGAACGTCAACTTTTGTTCTGAGTAATACGTCTGCAATTCAAAGTAATAAATTCACAAGTACGCATAACGGATTACGGGAGTTGGGAAGAAGGAAAGATCGCCTCTGGTTTGGGTGGGGCTGAGAGGAGCAGGAGATTCGAGAAAGAGTGTGGATGAGCCAGGAAAAGGGAAGACAGCATTTGGAGGGGCACAGGCAAGGTCTTCCCCCGGCCCCCGGAGCAGGGGCTGCCTGTGAGCACACACGTTCCGAGAAGACCTGCTTCGTCCTTGGCAGGCCTGCATCAGGGAGATGAGAAGCAGATCGGTGCCTTCTGATAGACCTTCCTGGGATGTCTGGTGATGGTCTATGTCTGCACTGTCAGCATGGTAACCACTAGCCACTGTGGTTATTGAGCGCTTGGAACAAGAGACTAGCCATTGCCACACTGAAGTGTCAAGTCCAGACTCCGGATGCTTTTACATGCACTGCTTAAACGGATTCCACCTGATCCTCACCACCCCCACTCCAGCCCCCAACCCGCTCCCCTGCTTTAACTGAATAGAATTCACGTGGGGGCTACAGCAGCCAGGCCCTGCCCTGCTGACCTCCTCCGCCTGTCCTGGCCAGCTGTTTGGTCTGGGCCACACTGGTCAAGGTCAGGTCATTACCACATCTCATTCTGAGTTAGCAGACGGCAGATCTCTCCATTCTACTCAAAACACTGTTTTCTGTTTGCATGTAAACCTTGTTCTTTGGCTGCACAGTTCGTCATCTGGTCCCCCAAACATCTGCGCCTCTTGTAACAGGAGTGGGAAGGAGCGGGTCAAAACAAAACCCCACGGCCGCAGCAGGTGGCCTCTTCTGACATTGGCACATACCTTTTCTACCAGGAGCCAAGAATATGCAGGTTGCTAATTTGAACCCAAATAGTGAAGTTCTCTCCCTCTCTCTTTTTTGGGTTCTTATTCTGTAATTTCAGTTTTCAAAAACAAAACCCTTCTGTATGCAAAGTTCGTAGAACAGTTGTGGTCTCTGGTATGTTCCTTGTAAAACATGAGCCTTGCTTGTGGTTTTAGAGTTTCATAATCATCCCAGGTAGGAGTTGCGCCATTTTGAAGGAAGCCTGGAGCAAAGCTGTAGGTGAAGGGGATCTGATGTGGAGCATTTTTGATCAGCAAACTGTGCAAACCAGGGTTTCCCCATATCAGCACTACTGACATTTTGGGCCAGGTAATTCTTGGTTGTGGCGCTGTTATGTGCATCGTAGGATGTCTGGCAACGTCCTGGGCCTCTACCCACTGGATGCCGGCAGATCCCCACCAGGCCCCCCAGGCCACCATCGGAACAACCAGAAAGGTCTCCCAACATTGTCCCATGTCCTCTGGGAGGCAGAGCTGCCTGGGTTGAGAACCACTGGGGTAGATAAAACCTGAATGAGGAGAGGGATGTTTAAGACTCTGAAGTCATCCCCCCACCACCACCTTGGGAAGGAAAGCATAAAGACGCTGGCCTCCCAGCAGGTGAGCATTTCATCAGACACTGTTACTTGTGGGTTTCTAAGCCATAAACAGGAAGAGTACATTCTGCGAGACACTCATGCTAGCACTCTCCATTCGTTGTGTCTGAGTGCCATGTACTGGGGATATGGTCATGAATAAACAGACAGACTTGTTCATTCATTCAACAAATATTTATTGCCTGCCATGGACCAGGCATTGCTCTAGGCACTTGGTGTATTAGACTACTCCAGAGAAACAGAATTATACATATTTACATAAAAGAAAAAATACATACATATTTACATATACTGTATGGAATACCATACCATGCTTACAAATACCATATATCATGCAATATTTGCAATTCATTCTGCCTTTCGTTTTGAGTCCTTCAACTTGAGTCCTTCAGCAGGTCTCAGCAGTTAGCCTCTGCTGGCTCTGGCCTGAAACAATAATATACGTTTGTATCTGTGTGTGTGTGTGTATAACTATATAGATATATAGATATATGTATAGATATGTATATAGATACAGTTCTGTTTCTCTTTCTCTAGACAAATCTGAAGAGATATACGATATATATAGAAATACAAGGAACCTAGAATATCCAAAGCAACTTTGAGAAAGAACGAAGTTGAGAAGCTGACACTAGCAGGTAGTACAGTAAAGCTAGGTAGCATAGTACACTAATTCCAGACATAGATACATGGGATTATTGTAGAGGGTGACAATGGAATGGAGATCAGTGGAACAGGATAGAGAGTTCATTTACCATATATAAAATTAACCCCGAATGGATCATAGGCCTAAGTGCAAAACCTAAAAGTCTAAAAGAAAATGTGCAAGAGGGGCGCCTGGGTGGCTCAGTCAGTTAAGTGTCTGCCTTAGGCTCAGGTCGTGATCCCAGAGTCCTGGGATTGAGTCCCTCATCGGGCTCCCTGCTCAGCAGAAAGCCTGCTTCTCCTCTCCCTTTGCCTGCTGCTCTGTCTACTTGTGCCCTCTATCTCTCTAATAAATAAGCAAAATCTTAAAAAAAAAAAGGGGGGGGGGAGAGAATGTATAAGAAAACCTTGCTTAGGAAAAGATTTTTTAGATACAATAGGAAAAGCACAATCCATAAAAGACAAAGCGGATCAATTGACTTCATTCAAATTAAACTCTTCCACTCTTCAATAGATGGTAGTTAAAAGAGTGAAAATACAAGCCTCGGACTGGGAGAAAATATTTTTAAGTCATTTCGTGATAGAAGACTAGTGTCAGAATATATGAAGAACTCTCAAAAACCCAACGGTAAGAAAACAAACAACATTTTTTAAAATGAGCAAGGGTGCCTGGGTGGCTCAGTTGGTTAAACGTCTGACTCTTGATTTCAGTTCTGGTCATGATCTCAGGGTCGTGGTATTGAGCCTGCATCAGACTTCACAATGGGATTGTCTCTCTCTCTCTCTCTCCTTCTGCCCCCCACTCACTTGCACTTTCTCTCTCTCTCTCTCTCTCTCTCTCTCTCCCCTAAATAAATAAATAATAAAAATAAGAACTAAAAATGGGCAAAAGATGTGAACAGATTCTTCATCAAGGAAGGTATATGGATGGCAAGCAAGCCTATGAGAAGATGTTCAACATCATCCATTAGATTAGAGAAATAAACATTAAAACCATAACAAGACCCCGATGCACACCTGTTAGAATGGTTAAATGAAAAAGACTGACCCACCCCAAGTGTTGATGAGGATACGGAGCTACCGAGACTCTTATTCCCTGCTGGTCAGAATGTAGCCTGTAGGACCATTTTTGGTATTAATTTGGTCTTTGAAATTTTAAACATATACTACGGTACGGTCCAGCCATTCTTCTCCTAGACGTTGACCCAAAAGCAATGACACATGTCTATATAAATGTGCCCGCGGAACATTTAGGCTTTCTACCAGCTTTGTCGGTGAATCACCAAAAACTGGAAACAACGGAGACGTCCATCCCTGGCGAGGGGATGGATCCATACAAAGGAGTATGACTCAGTCCTCTTGAAGTGGGGACCAGGGTTTTAGAGAAGGAGCGGTCAGGTCCCTCACAGAGGGCCCATGGCTGCCACCTCCCTCGGGGAGAACTGACTTCCGCCCACTGCCCAGGCCCTCTGGACTCCGAGGCGGCCTCACTCCCTCACTGAGCTCCAACCATGTGGGCTTCCCTGCTGTTCCTCAAACTTCCCAGGCCTGTGCCTGGAATACTCTTCCACAGAGAACTGTGGCTCCCTTTCCTCCTCCTGCAGGTCTTTATTTAAAAGTCACTCTGTCACGAGGTCTCCTTTACTGACCCCAAGACACCCAGGGCCTCATCCCTGGACCCTGTGAAGGTTCCCTCATGTGACAGGGGGACCTCGCAGATGTGGCTAAGGTAGGGATCTTGAGATGGGGAGAGGATCCTGGATTGTCCAGGGGGCCCTCAGTGGGACCTCGAGTATCCTCTGAGAGGGAGACAGACAGAGCTCTGACACAGAAGCAGCAGGTATGTGACCGAAGCATGATGCTTAGACTCCGGCTTTGAAGATGGAGGAAGGGGCCATGAGCCAAGGGATGCGAGGGGCGTGTCTCGGAAGCTGGAGAGGCCACGGGCGGATTCTCCCCTGAAGGTTCCAGAAGGAGCCAGCCTGCCCACGCCTTGACATTAGCCTGGTGAGACTGATTTGCAACTTCTGAACTTCAGAATTATCAATGGGAGAAGGGGAATGAATACATGAGGGAATAAATGTGTGTTGAGTAAGTCACCAAGTTCATGGTGGTTTGTTGACCACGGAAGCCACAGCAAACCAGGCCACTGCCTCACTTAACCTTGCAGCCCCCGTGCCCAGAACTCCTTTCCTGCGTCCTCCCCATCCCGGCCCTTATCGGCCCCTGACAGGCTGTATGCTTTACTTATCTAACTTTCTCACTGTGTGTGTCTCCCGCCGGGCACCAGCTCCAAGAAGGCAGGGATAGCTCATCTGCCTCACTGTGCTGGTATGGAGGAGGGCTCAGCAAACTGTGTGTGTGGAAATCCAGCAGGTGAACAAGGACCTCCAAGATCTCAATATTCAGAATGTCGCAAGGAATGACTGAACAGCGCCCACGTGGGCCTTGTTGACAACGGATCAAGTCTGCGCCACGTTTCTCTTTCTCAGGATACGAAGTCCTGCACGCACGGTCACAGGCCCTTTGGACCTGGGCCACCAGGGGCGTCCCCTCCCCCAGAAGGAAGCATTCCTGGGAGCTGGCGGAGGCCCACGGGGTCTGGCTTCCTCTGTTTTCCTTCTGCCGCAGCCTCCACGGGAAAACACATCGCCTTTCATTCATCCATTTCCCCGCTGACGTTACAGGCAGGGTCTGGGCAGGAAACAGACGAACTGCTCAAAACGAGAAGGAACTCAGTGAAGGGGCGCCTTAGAAAGTTCTGGGCAGGGCTGGGGAAGGCAACTGACTTCGCCATCTTTGCCTCTGTCTGCTGTTTCCAGGGGTGCCACCGCGGAAGGCTTCGTCCTCGTGCCCGCACGCCAGAGCCCTCCCCCCCCGAGTCCCCTGGGCGGGGACTGACACGGCCAGACTGTTCTCAGACACTCAGCCCCCTGGAAGCTAGCATCGCCGAAGAAGGCGCAGGAAGGCTCTTTGGATCTGTGAGTGTGTGCGCCTCGCAGGGGAATTTGCCCCCCGGGTCACCTCCTCTTGGAGTCCCCCCGGAGGCCTTCCCGCGGGCTTTCTTTACTCAGGGATGTCCCCTCGGGTTTTGTCTGTGTGTCCCTGTTGAACGAACTGCCATCCACAGAATGATGTAGGGCAAGGAATCCCAGGTCCGGCTCAGCCCCCTTGCGCGTATGCTGTGACTTTGTACTTGTGTCTTCATCATCAGGGTCAGCGATGGCTCAGTTGGAGCCCTGCTTTGCCAAGCCCACGGAGAGAACCGGTGGGGGGGTGGGGGTCGGGTCGGCTCCGGGCCCTGGGGAGTGGCTGGCAGTTCTCTGCACAAAGAACTCAAGTGCCCGCCTTTCTCTCACTTCCTTTTTGGGGCCTGGGAGGGTTGGCTTATGAGTGGCCAGCTGCTATTTATGGCCCCTGGCTGCTCTGTGTGAAACCCCAGGCCCTCCCGAGAGGAAAGAGTGGAGGAAGGAGGGGGGTGCCAGGTGACCTTGCCCTTGGTCTGCAGTGCGATGGGCCCAGGTGTCGTGGTTAGAGTCTCGAGTGAAACCTACCCCACAAGGTCAGGATGTGGCTGGCGTGCCAGGTTTCCTAGCACAGAAGCATGATGCCTGCTGTATTTTTAGAAGCTCAGAGTAGAGTGGGCGGCTTGTTGGAGGATGGAATCCACTCTCCCTGCTTTTGACAGTGGGGAAACTGAGGCCCAGGATGTCGAGTGTCAAGTCCGAGGTCACCCACTGGGCTTGGGACATCAGCAGGACTAGAACCCAGTGTCTGGACTCCCTCCTTGGGAAGCAGCTGGGTTGCCTGTTGGGAGCAGAAAAGAGATGAGATTTGAGGGCCATGGAGCGTCTTCCCCCCCGGCCCCAGCCCCTGCCGGGGTCCTGGGCCTCCTGGTATTGTCCGGAGTCCGGGGTGGCTGGGCGAGGCTAAGAGGTGAGGGAGGGAAGGCAGAGAGAATCCTCCACACACCCGGTGTCTCCAAACCTGCATCCCTCCCTCTCCTGCCGCCATGCGTGATTCCTGTCGGCCTTTTATCATCTTTCTTTCTGCACCGTTGCGTTGCTCCTTGGCGTTCATTGTAACCCAGTGTCACTGGAATGACAATGGCTGTGTGGTATTCCTTTCCTTGTTTTCCCTCCCTCCCCTTCTTTTCTGCTTCCCTCCCTCCCTCTTTAGTAGGAAGTGATAGGCTACCCAAGCAGCGATCTGGACAAAGAGTGCTCCAGGCAGAGGCAACAGTAAGTGCCAAGGCCCTGAGGCAGGGAAATGATTGACGGGCTTGAAGCCCAGAGAAGTCCCCTGTATGAGGTGGCATAGTAGGGGGAGAGCGGCAGACAGCTTAGAGAGAAAGAAAGGTCCGGGTTCAGTGCCCTGAGTCTGCTGTAAAGATTCCGGCTGTCACTCAGAGTAAGCTGGGAGCCAGAGGAGGGCTCTGAGACGGAGCGCTAAGCTCCTCTTGGGCTTAACAGGTCCCACAGGTCCTGGATGGGGATCCTGCTGAGGAAGGATGTGGGCAGAAGGACGGAGGCCAATGAAGAGGCCAGCTGGCTGGTCCAGGTGAGTGACTAAGGTGGCTCAGACTAGGTAGGGAGCAGGGAGGCGGTGAGAAGGGGGGGTCTGGGAACCATTCTGAAGGCGGCGCCTGCGTGATGTGCTGCTGGGCTGGATGGGAGTGGGGTGTGGAGGGCTCGGGGCGTCCAAGCCCGCGACCCTGTGCCGCGCAGGGGGCCAGACTGAGCAGGCTTTGGTGTGGGCTCTGTCAGCAGCTGGCCGTGGGGCTGCCCTGGCCGGGCCTCCCACCTTGATTTGCGCCCTCCTTCTGCATCCCCCGGGCTCCAGACCACACATGTCAGGTCCGCTCAGCCACCAGCATGTCGTCAGGAAGCGCCCACTCTGATAATGACGGTCCCAGGAGGAGCCACGCACCCCGACCTCACCCGCATCCCCCTCATCTCCCACTTGTCATGTTTGCGAAGAGCGTGCGGGCACTGGACCAGTATCGACTGCTCCTCAGCCCCTCTACCGGGGACGCATCGCTGAACTGACCATGTCCCTGCCCGTGGGCTGCATTCCCCGGAGGAGGCGGACAGGTGCTCCGTAGCGGCTGACACATGAAGTCCTTGTAAGCTGCAGGGAAGATGGACCAGCCTGGGAGGTGGGGCTGAGTGACACAGTGCTCTTCAGTGACGGGGGTGCCGAGAGGCCTCCACCCGTGGGGACGTTAGATGGAGGCACGCGGCCGAGAGAGCATCAGGCAGGTGGAGGATGGAGGGGAAGGGTCTTTCCAGCAGAAGGAATAGCATGTGCAAGGACTCTGAGCTGGGATAAGGTGTGGCATGTGGGAGGAACTGAAAGAGGGGTGTTCATTACTGTCGGATGAAGGCACCCAAAGGAGTGTTGCTGCCTGGGTGGGCCCAGTGGGTGTGGCACAGGTGTGGTGGTGGCTGTGACACAGATCTGGGAGTGTGACTTGGGTGTGTGTTGTGGTGGTGACACAGATATGAGTGTGGTGGTGACACAGGTGTGGGAGGTGATTGTGACACAGGTGTGGTGGTGGTGACACAGGTGTGGGAGGTGGTTGTGACACAGGTGTGGAAGGTGATTGTGACACAGGTGTGGTGGTGGTGACACAGGTGTGGGAGGTGGTTATGACACAGGTGTGGTGGTGGTGACACAGGTGTGGGAGGTGGTTGTGACACAGATGTGGGAGGTGATTGTGACACAGGTGTGGTGGTGGTGACACAGGTGTGGGAGGCGATTGTGACACAGTTGTGGTGGTGGTGACACAGGTGGGGGAGGTGGTTGTGACACAAATGTGGGAGGTGATTGTGACACAGCTGTGGTGGTGGTGACACAGGTGGGGGAGATGGTGGTGACACAGGTGTGGTGGTGGCCATGACACAGTTGTCCCTGCTTCCAGGGAAGCCATCATGGTGGGGGAGGAGCTTGAGCTCTGGGGACTTCAGAGCCATCCTGATCCCAGAAGTGGGCTGTTTCTGGAAGCAAAGATCTGGGGCTTATCCTCCAGGGACAGACAAGAACTGGCACCTCGTGGGCCCCCGAAGGTCTTCCCATTGGGCCATGAAGTCGTCTTCCTTCTGAGGACGGGAGAATTGGGCCCCTCACGGTCATGCACACTGGGTGAAGAGCCTAACACGCTTCATCCCACCCGGTCCTCACCACAGGCCCGTGCGGTATGGACCACCATCATTCCCCTGCACAGATAAGAATCCTGAGGCTTGGAGAAGGCCTGTGGTTTGCCCACAGGGTCACAGCTACCAGCTGGCAGAGGGGGACTTGGCCGGGTCCGCGACGCAGCCCGAGGGGCTGCTGGAACCCTCACCCGCAGCTGCTGGAGGCCAAGGGGCAGCAGCACTTTGGGAAGTGGCCGCAGGACTTGGCAGAATTCGCTGGAGCTCCACGGCCACCCCGGAGCTCCTCTCCCCCCCGGGAGGGGCCGACATGGACGTGTTGGTCCTTCTGCCGAGAGACGCATGAGACAGTGTTGGCAGCAGTGCCGTGCGGGATCACCGTGAACTAGAAACTTCCCAAGCGCCGTCAGCGGGACAATGGGGAGCATCCCTGGGAGGAGACACAGACTGGGTGGAGGAAGGGCACACGGCAGGGCAGCGGGTGAATCACCACCTCCCATGACACCCACGAATCTCAGCCCCCAACCCCCAAGAGTGGGCCCTGCGTGACTCCGTGTAGGTGCAGCTGAAGATCAGGCCGCGCTGATCTCTCTCCCGGTGGGAGGGCAGGGCGGCGGGCGGCCTTCCGTGGGGCAGGAGCTGGTGACACGGGGGAGCTCACACACCCCACAGACCCGAGGGAAGGCGGCGGGAGGCCCTGCACGGTTGCGATAGTGCGAGCCTGCCGGTCGGGGCTATTGGGGATCCTGTTTTACAGAGGGGAAAACGAGGGGGACTCGTGCCCTGGGGACCCCAAGGCCTTCCTGTGAGACCTGCCAGGTCGCAGACCCGCGCGAGGCGGATGCCCTTCGCTGTTTGCGCCCAGGGGCTCGTGGCCACACACCGGCCGCGGGTGGGTGTCTGAACCTAGCTGCTCTGTCTCAGCCAGACTTCGAAGAGATTCGAGAAAACGTACAACAGTGCTGCTCTTGTCACTAATTTTCTTCCAACACGTGGTGCCTTTCTCGTAATACTATGGCATTTATCTTAACAGGTCATGGGTGGAGCTAGAGTGTTAGGCTAAGGGAAAGAAGTCAGACAAAGACAAATACCCTACGATTTCGCTCATATGTACAATCTAAGAAACACAACAAACAAGTAAAGGGGGAAAATACAGAGAGAGAGGGACAAGCCAAGAAACAGACTCAGTTTTAGAGAACAATCTGATGGTGACCAGAGGGGGAAGGGTGGGC
>LNAC01000793.1:411001-460565 GCA_002007465.1 Ailurus styani | reverse complement strand
GGGGGAGGGGGGGGGGTGGGGGGTAGGGATTAAGGCATGTACTTGTGAGGAGCCCAGGGTGGTGTATGAAAGTGTCGAGTCACTCTATTGTGCACCTGAAACTAATATAACACTGTACTGGAATTTGAAACTTAAATTTAAAAAAAGATTTAAAAAAATAAAATAAATCAATAGATAGGTCCTTAACTTCTCAGTTTTAATTTTCAGTGCGGTCACTATTGATAGGTATGCCCACGAACAACAGCTCTCTGGGCTCCTCCGCTGTGATCAGGACCAGGCGGGGGTCCCCGGGGATGCCACAGGTGCTGGGGGGCTGGTGGGGGGGCACCCAGCTCAGGGGGGCCAGGTGCGGGGCCGGGTAGCCATACCCTTTGTCGGTGTGTCCCAGCCAGGCTCTGAGACCCTTCCTGTTGGTACCATCCGCAGTCTCCTCAAAGCTGTACGGTTCTTGAAAAACAAGGGAAGACCAGCTGTCACAGGCTGGAGGAGACGGAGGAGTCAGTGTGCGGTGTGTGGGGAGCCGGACGGGCCCCCGGAGCCTATATGGGACAGGAGGGATCAACGAGAGAAACCGAATCAGGACGGCAGTTTGTGTGATCATTAGTCAGTACTGACGTCTTAGTCCTGATCAGTGGGTGTGGTTCTGTGAAGGGTCACTATTAGGGAAGGCTGGACGGAGAGTATTCGGGAAAGCTGGAGTACGTTTTCAGTTTTTCTATAACTCTAGGATCAGTCCGAAAGGAGGCACTTCCTTTTCCATTTATGTCCATTCCAGCACCTAAGGTTTGGTTATGCTAGGGGAGCTGGGGAGGGGCTGGCCACGGTCTGTCCCTTGACCTGGGGGCTGGGGTCTGTGAAAGTCTTTCAGGCTGCCCACTTGCAAGGTCTATATCACACTGCATTGGATTTTCAAAATTTTAAGTAATAACAACCCTAAGGCAGGAGGAGTTTGTTTAGGGTCTGGGGACTCAGCCGTTGATCCAGCTGTGAGCCTGGCCTGGAGCTGCCCATGCCTCACCTGGGGTTCCAGCAGTGGAGGGATGTGATCTGACAGTGTTCGCAGGATGCCCCCCTCCCGGCTATGGGGTGTGGGTAGGGAGCAGCGAGCGGGGAAACCAGGACATGGGGAAAAATTCAGTTGGCATGATCTAGGGGAGAGATGCATGGCTTGAGGAAGGCATGAGCTAGCAAAATGAGGTCAGATGATTCTGGTCATATTCTGAAGGCATAGCCAACAAGGTTTGCCGCTGGGCTGGTCGCACGGAGTGAGACACAGAGAAAGAGAAAGAGAAAGAGAAAAGGAAAGAGAAAGAGAAAGAAGGTTGGAACTATCAGCTACTAGGACGGGGATGACAAGGTGGGACAGGCCGCGGGGGGGTGGGTCGGAGCTCACTGTAGCTGCCGTAAGTCTGAGATGCCTATTCAGAAGCCAGGAGGTCAACAGGGACCTGAGTCTGGAGTCCAGAGGACAAGCCTGGCTGCAGATCTGGATTTGTGTGCTGTCACTACCATTACACACCTCGGACAGGCCAAGTGTATGTCAGAGTTCCCCAGAAGAGAGGAGCCAGCCGGAGCCAGATACATAAATTGATTTTAAGGAATGAGCTCATGAAGTTGTGGGGGCTGGCAAGTCTCACATCTGCAGGACAGGCTGGCAGGATGGAGTTGTAGTGAAGCTAGGTGTTGCAGTTTCAAGTCTGAAGGCAGTCCAGAGGCAGAATCCCCACTTCAGGAAAACTCGGTCTTTCTCTCTTAAGGCTTTCACCTGATTGGATGAGGCCCACCCACATTGTGGGGGGTCATCTGCTTTACTCAAAGTCTACAGATTTCACTGTAGTTTCATCAGGAAATACCTTCACAGGGGTATCTAGTATTTAACCAAATATCCAGGTACTGTGGCTCAGCTGTGTTGACACATAAAATTAACTATCACAGTGGGGAGATGTCAGGGCAGACACGTCAGAGATCCAGGCATGGTTCTTAGGAACAGCTCCATCTTCCTTTTGGTTTCTTCCTGGGCTTGTCAGGATCTCAGTAGGGGGTTCAGGTGCACTGAAACCGAACAAGATACGGAACAGTGGTACCAAGGTACCGAGCAGAGCCCTTGGAAACACAGCACCGTAAGATTACACAGAAAAATCAAATGGGATTACCCCCCCCCCCCCCGCCCCAGTGTGAGCTCCTCCAACCTGGAGCTGAGTTCTGTCCTTTGCCCTTGAGTTGTTGTACTTAAAGCTTTATATAAGTCTCCGCAAAGTGATGTCTTGTCTTGTCCTCTCCACCAGACAGTGGACACTTTGAGGATAGAGACTATGATTTCTTCTAAAGTATCAGTGACAGGGAGCTCACCACTCAGCAGAAGCAGTCTTTGAATAGTGCTGATGGAAGGAGTTGGTCTCAAAGTCGCACTGAGCACTGTTTTCCCAGGCTCTTCTCACCCCGTTGAGTCTACACAGGATGACCCCCAGGGGTGTGAGGACCATCAGTGAGCCCTGCCTTCAAAGGATGCACAGTCTTGTTCCCCACAGGGGACAGGCTCTAGGCTGCTGGGTGCCCTCCTCCAATTCCTGTTCTGGAAAGCCCCTTCCCACCCTTCGTGAGGCCTGGCCAACAACAGACTCTCAAAAATTGTCTTTAATAATATAGGGAGCCCATCCAAAGAGCAATGTCCTAATCCTGGCATGGAGTTCTAAAAGTTCACTTACTGAATAATTGTTTATTGATTTCCTACTATATGCCAGGCCCCATGATAGGGACTGGGAATAAAATGGTGCCCCAAACAAACATGATCTGATCAGGGCCCCAGTAAAGCCCCCTCAGGCCTCACTGCTTCACTGTGTGCCAACTTCCAACTGCCGGGGTCCGGAGCTCTAATTCCAGGAGGCTGCTATGCTTGCTGCCAAGCAAGGTGGAGGTGCCATTAGTATACCCCAGGAGCAGGACGCCTGGGTCGTTCAGTTGGTTAGGCGGCTGCCTTTGGCTCAGGTCGTGATTTCAGGGTCCTGGGATAGAGTCCCGCATCGAGCTCCTTGCTTGTCTGGGAGACTGCTTCTCCCTCTGCTTCTGCCTGCCACTCTGTCTGCTTGTGCTCTCTCTCTCTCTCTGTCAAATAAATAAATAAAGTCTTAAAAAAATATATACCCCAGGAGCAGCCCTCAACCAACAAGACTGGTAGGAACTGGTGCATAGATACCCTTCCCCACCCCCGTACCGCAGACATAAGTTTTACACCATTTCCCAGAGTTGCCTTGTGGGATTGAGCTGCAGTTGCCCACCATGGTAGCTGGCATAATAACATCCTTTCTCGGCTGCTTTTCCTTTCTTGTACAACTTCCTGGACAACTTGTACTTAATCTTCTTCTCAGGGTCTGCTCATGAGGACTGCAAACTAAGCTCCGACCCTCATGGGACTTCCAGCTAGTGGGAAGATGGATAATAAACAAGTAACAACAAATCAATATATGATTGAAAATTATGATAAGGGGTGTGAAGGGAAGAACAAGGTATAAATGAGAGGCTACGTAGTGAGGAGTGTGAAGGTCCAGCTTGAATGCGTTAGAATGAAAGGTCAGGAAAGGCCTCTCAGAGGAAGTGATGTTTAAACAGAGACCTGGGCGATAAGGTAAAGGAAATAGCATTTTAGACAGAGGAGAGCATGTGCAAAGCTCCTGGGGCACAAAGGAGCTTGGCATAATTGGGTTAGAGGAAAAAGCTCAACATCTCACTAAGTGTAGCGAGCAAGGGAGAGAGTGATATGACAGGCAACTGGAGGGCTAGGCTGCCTAAATCATGTATTGCCTGGTGGGCAGAGCAAGAAGTTTTTACTCTTCCCTCAAGATAATGGGGAGCTTCCACCAATGGTAAACTAAATTATTTCAGATGATTCCCCCTGCTGAGAATAGTAGAAAAACTGGACAAAATTAAAAAGGAAAATACGTCTACTCGAAGGTACCAGATAACTATCAAGGTGGTGAGAAACTGTGGCAATTACAGGGCCAAGATCTGGAACAACATGGATGTCCAGAAAGTGAGGCTGGCAGTGGACACCACTTTTCCCCTCAAGGGGATTACTGACTTGAAAGCAACATCTGAGAGGCTGAAAAGCTGAGCAGCGCTTTTTTCAGACTCATGGAGTATGGAGTTTGGAACTTGTCGAGGAGATGGCCTTTATTAAACATCCAAAGTTCTGGGTTGGTATCCCTAAGGGGCTGCATGTTAAGAATAAAGGTGAAAAAAAAAATAGACAAGCCCTCACAGGAATCGAATGCCAGCTTTAAGGCACACCAATTCCTCTTGACTAAGGTAATCTGGGACTGCCCAGCTAAGATGATCCCAGGTTAGCTTCCTGCCCAAAGCAAAAGTAAAGAGGAAGATGACATCAATAGGGGAAAACACACACACACACACACACACACACACACACACACACACACACACTACAAAGAGACCCAAGAGGAGCCAGATACTGGAGTTACAACATGGACTTTGAAATAACTATGATTAAGTGTTCAGTGAATTACAAGACAAGATGAGAATTTGGCAATGAATGGGACTCTATAAAAGGGGATCATAAAATAAAACATACTCTTATCGTATGATCCGGTCATTGCAATCCTTCGTACTTAGTCAAATGAACTGAAAACTTACATGAACATTAAAAACATCCATATGGATATTTATGGCAACTTTATTCATAATTGCCAAAACTTGGAAGCAACCCTCAGAGGTGAATGGACAAATAAACTGTAGTACATCCAGAAAATGGAATACTACTCAGAACTAAAAAGAAATGAGTCATCTTGCAATAAAAAGATATTTTTATATGTTAAATGTTAAATGCATATTTATAACTGGAGGAAGCCAATCTGAAAAGGCTATGTACTGTAGGATTCAACTACATGACATTCTGGGAAAGGCAAAACTATGGAGACAGTACAAAGATCAGTGGTGGCCAGGAGTTTGGGAGGGGGAGGCATGAATAGGCAGAGCACAGAAGATTTTCAGGGCAGTGAAAATATTCTGTATGATACTAGAGTGGATACATGCCATTATACATTTTTCAAATCTCATATAATATACTCATCAGGAATGAAGCCTAATGTAAACTATGGACTTTGGGTGATGATGATGTTTCAATATAAGTTCGTGATTGTAACAAATGTCCCACTTCATTGTGGGATGTTGATGGTCGGGGAGACTATATGTGCACGGGAGGTGGAGTGAGGACATATGTGAACTTTCTGTGCTTTCTGCTCAATTTTATTGTGAGCTTAAATGTGGCTCTAAAACAAAATGTATTATTTTGTAAAGACTGGAAGAAAATCAACCAAAGGGGAAGGAGGGAAGGAGGGAAGGAAGGAAGCAAGCCAGGAAGGCAGGCAGGCAGGCAGGAAAGAAGGAAGGAAAGAAGGGGAGAGAAGGGAATCAAAAGGAAATTGAGGACCTGGAAAAATCAGTCACTGAAATTAAGAACTCGAAAGTCAAGTCTAATAGTTTATTAGATACAGCCTAAGAGAAATGTAAGGAACTGGAAAATAGGTCACAGGAAAATATCCAGATTGAAGAGACAAAAGAGCCTAAGAGAAATATGGGACATGGTACAAAAGACCTAACATATGTGTAATTGGAGTTCCAGAAGAAGAGGAGAGAGGGGTGCCTGGAAGGCTCAGCTGGTTAAGTGTCCAACTCTTGATTTCTGCTCGGGTCATGATCTCAGGGTCGTGAGATTGAGCCCTGTGTTGGGCTCCACACTCAGCACGGAGTCTGCTTGGGATTCTCTCTCTCCTGCTCCCTCTGCCCCTCCACCCTGCTCATGCTCTAAATCAATCAATCACTCGATCAGTAATAAACAAATAAATAATACAAGGAGGGGGGAGAAAGCAGTAGTAGTTTAAGAGTTAATGACTAAGAATAATTTTAGATGAATGAAAAGACAGTGAGCCATGAATTTGAAAAGTACTATGAACTGTTGGGAGGATAAATACAAAGAAAGCCACATTTAAGTACACCACAATAACATTACCAGAAATCTAAGACAAGAAGAAAAATCTTAGGAGTAGACAGAAGAAAAAAATTAGAGGGTTTTCAGTGAGAGACTGATATGCTATCTGGTTAAGTTTTGATTTTTGTTTGTTTGTTTAGTAAGCTCTACGCCCCAGGTGGAGCTTGAACTCACAACCCTGAGATCAAGAGTTGTGTGCTTTACTGACTGACCCAGCCAGGTGCCCCTGATTTCTGTTTTGGAAAGGTCATTTGCAATTGCTGGAGGTGAATGGGTGGTAGAGATCAGTTAGTGGGTCAGCAGAAGGGCCCTATGGGTACAATGAGTATGTTTGGGGGGGATGGGAGTGCAATGACCATGTTGAGGGTGTTCTGTGCTGCGGACATGGACTAGACCCCTTGGTGATGGATAACACATGGGAGCGAGGAAAGGAAAGGATCAAGGGTCATCCCCAGATCTCTGGTCTGAGTCATTCAGGACACAGTGGTATCATTTACTGAAATGGGCAAGAGTGCCAGAGGGAGTGCTTTGGATGTTATGTTTAGAGATTTGCTGTCTTGAGCTTCATTATCCTCATCTCCAAAGTGGGGTCCTACTTGTACCTGCCCCGAAGCATTATTAGCTACTATTATGACAGACGTCCAAGTTGGAATGTCAGGGGGACAGTTCAAGGCAGGCAACTGGAAGCAGAATCTCACCATTTTTACCCTGTGCGTCCTGTGGCCTTCGCCAGTTTAGATCCAGAGCTGCAACAACCAGGCCAGCCCAGCTGTGTGGTTTAGGGGCCCCAGAGCTGGTGTAGCCCTCTGTACCAGAGCCAACTTCTCAGGAAAAAAGGAGAAAAATCCATTAGCCCTCAATAGTCGCAGGAGATTAAACTCAAATCCTACAAGACAAAAGATCTTCAGGTTTTTTTTCCTCCTTTACCCAAAACTTTAAAATTCTGCTTCTGCAACCTGATGCTTGCTAATCTGCCTTCTACCATCCATGTATATCATTTTGGTTTGCTAGTCACTGGGAGATTAACACTCACCCTCATTCTTTCTGGAGGGAATTTTCCTGTGAGGCGAGCTGCACCAGAAACTGTGGTTTCTTACTTTTTTCCAAGAATTGATCTGATTCAATTCAATTCAGTTGAATTAAGATATTTCTGGAGGACCTTCTCCATGCCAGGTGCTGTGGGAACACAACACGTTATTCAATCTTTCCCTCATTTGGTAAACATCTCTCTCTTCCTTCTGACATCTACCCCCACAGGTCTTTTTCTCGATTATACTCATATGCCAAGTTCACTCACTTGTAACTGTACCAATTGTCTGAACTGCCCTTCACCTAGACCTTTGCAAGCTGCCTAGCCACTGTTCTGGGTAGCCCTGTCCTGTTGCGCCCCTCCCCCGCCCAACACACACCCCCCGTGGGCAGTCCACAGCCTGCCACTCCACGTGACCCTAGCCCAGACCAGTGTCCGACTTCCTGTCATCTCCTTATGTTGGCATCCCTCTGCCTCGTCGCCTGAGCTCCATGACTGCGGGAGCTTTGACATACACACCACCATGTCCGGGGCAACCCTACACACAGTAGGTGCTCAATTAATGCTTGTGGACTGGGTGAGTGAACGACTCTGCTTCTGATCCCGCCTGTCCTCCCTGAGAGAGGTCAGGGGTCCCAGAGCAGAAGAACATCAGGGCCAGGCAGGAGCTCAGGCTCCTACCTGGAGCTCAAGGATGATGTGTAAGAACCCCAGCTGTTCCAGCACCCGCTGGGTAGATCATGGGGCCCTGGACCAGATACGGGTGGGAGAACATTTTGGCTCTACCACATCCTTGTCTACGGCAAAATGCTCAGTCTCTCAACCTCAACTCCCTTACCTGGAAAATGGGGGGCTTGGTGGCATCCGCCATATTCCAAGGATGAAGCAATTTAAAATAAAGTTTGTGCCTGGCACTTAGTAGTTCAACTAACTGTAGTCACCTATTATTCTCCTAATCTCCCACCCTACACCCTACTCCCCGCCACACACACCATCACCTTCACTGTGGGGCCCAAGCCCTTTTCCAACTTGTCTCCTACCGTTTACAGATAAGGGATGCCAGAGTCCTCTGCCCAGAAATCAGCGGCTCCCCCCCTTCTCTTTCTCATTGGTGTAGCAACTCTCTGTTGGGTGCCTTTCACGTGCCAGGCACAGCTCCGGGGACCTGCTCATGTCAAGATGAAGCTCTGGCCTGCTGCAGCTTACGTTCTAGAGGGGGAACAGATGAGCTGCCAGCAAGCCCACAGACAAGCTAGCTCATTCTAAGCAGATCAGCCCTCAGAAGGAAATCAATCAGATCCAAGGGTTGAGAACTCTGGCTGGGGTGCTCAGGGGGGTCTCTGAGGAGCTGAGACTCAGTCCCACCGAAGAGCCATGGCTGAGCATTCCAGAAGGCAGAACGGCAGGGGCAAAGGCCCTGAGGTGGGTATGGGTCTTGCCGGGCTCTTGGAGGGAGCGGGGGAGAGAGATGGGAAAGGAGAGCAGGGAGGCAGCGGAGCGAGGTAATGTGGGGCCTTGTGCAGATTCTGTTCCTGGCCTTGTACTTGGAACCTCAGCCCCAGGTCTGTGAACCAGTGGGCTGTGAACATGAGTGCTAGCTGAGTCACCATGGCCTCCCCACGGGGCCTGGCCTGGTCTTCTCACGAAGGACCTGGTTCACCGATTTTCCTTCCTTAAATTGGTCACCGCCCAGCAGAACCCAAAGGAACCCAAATCTTAATTTGTTTTGAATTTCCAGCCTTCTCATTCATTCATGGATTCATGCAACAAATATTTGTGAAAGGTATATTGTATGCTGAATACTTTGCTGGGCTCTGAGGACAAGTCACATACCTTGGTGCCCTCAAGCAGCCCAGAGCCTAGAGATTTCAATGCCTCAGATTTCCCATCTATAAAATGGGCAGGCTGGAACTGATGTCTTTAAGATACTTTGGACGACAATGGAGAAGTCTGTAAATATCTGCGCCCAACATCACATGTACAACAGAGGGCTTAGAGAGAGAGACAGAGATTCTTTTTGCTCCCAAACCTGAGGTATAAAAGTTCCCCCATTGTTGAGTCACGTAGCTCCATTCCCCACCCACCCTGACTCCAACTGATTCAAAAAACGATAAAAGATGAAGAGATCACTGACTCACCTCTCCTTCCTGAGCTGCAGTGAGAAAGAAGTACTTTAAGCTGCCTTTTCCGTCTCCTGATCCAGAACATGGGTCGCTGAACTGGGAGCTATTTGTAAGGCTGCACTTTTTGGTTAACAAAAAATTTCTCTGCTCATAGCCAAGGGGAGGGGCAGGACAAGAAGAACCTTTCTTCTGGGCGCCTGGGTGGCTCAGTGGGTTAAAGCCTCTGACTTCGGCTCAGGCCCGCATGGGGCTCCCTGCTCGGTGGGGATCCTGCTTCCTCCTCTCTCTGTGCCTGCCTCTCAGCCTACTTGTGATCTCTCTCTGTCAAAGAAATAAATCTTAAAAAAAAAAAAAAAGAACCATTCTTCTTTCAGTAACAAGTCATCTTTTATTCTCTCTGGGAGCTATCTGGGCATGTGGCAGGAGTATGGGGAAGGAAGGGTTTGGGCACTTCAAGCGATCACTTACCAGCTCTGTGACCTTAGACAAATCACTTACCTCTCTGATCCTCGGGCTTCTCTTCAGTAAAATAGGAATAATAATAATAATAATAATAATAATAATAATAATAAATATATTTCTGAGAGGATTAAATAAAAATCTGTAAAGTGCCTCGCACATGTCAGTAATCGGTGACAAGGATTATTAATACAAATATAGAGACATTCTGAATTGATAATAATCACATTTCCTCCATGATATCCACCCGATTATTAGCTAATATTGCACCTCCCTGGCTTAGGGTGGGCTTCAGGAGGTTGAGTGCTTGCTAGCAGCTCAGATGCTCAGAGCAATGCACCCCCCCGCCCCACGCCTCTCGTTGTCACATTCCCTCCTTCCCGGTGAGTGACCGCAAGCCTTCAGGTAGGTAGCAGCTCCTTCTCCCAGGGGCCAGGAACTGTTCCTCAAAGCAGGAGGGACAGAAGTGGAATGTGCAATACCAGAGAGCTGTTGAAAGGGATGGACTAGGGATGTACGAATTAACAGGAGTCGAGCTCAACTGTGTTGGTTGAAAATAGGAAAACGCATCACAATAGAGGCAGAATGCCATGCACATGAAACAGTTTGCAGTCGCTCATGCAAAATAGTGGTATACACTGCCTTGTTCATCGAAGAATGCATCCCTCCAAAGGTATAAAGTCTGGAAGACAGAGCCATCCTCACGACGGTGGTCCCCATCCATCCGGCAAGGGGAGAAGCAGGACGAGGGGGTAGGGGGATTTCAGACCCTAATGCTTTCTCTCTTAAAAGAAAAATTTGAAGGTGGATATGCCAACCTGGTAACACGTAAGTCTAGGTGGTGAAATATGGGTTTTGTTATCTTGTGCACGGTTATAGTCTGTATATATTTTTTTTAAACGAGGGAAGTAAAAAGATAATTGGTCAGAGAAAACACTGGCTAAGAAATTAGAAGGAACGCTAGGTTTCGAAAGTCACCCTTTTCCTGGTGTTACAGTTGTTTCAGACAAGGACCATCAGCGAAGTGTGGTCGGGGAGCAGGGTATGCGAGGCGCCAAGTGGCACCCACAGGTGACAGTCGTGAGGGGGCAGGGTGCCTTTTCGTGGAGACATCTGGCGTCACCCCCCGAGCAGGCTGTCCAGCTGGCCATCACCATACGGAGGACAGGTGGCACCGGGCACCACTTGAGGGGAATCCATACCAAGTACACCCATCACCTGGGATGTCTTCTCCCCCAAGATGGGGAACCCAAAGCCAGGCGAGCTCCCCTTCCGCTCCCAGGGACTCACGGTGGACAGAAGAACATGTTGAAGCACGGGGAGGAAACCATCAGAGATGCCGATGTAGGATGTCTATAACACAGAGACCGAGTCTGTGTCCAACAATCCAAAGGAACGAAAAGAAGAGAAAAGAAAAGAGAAAAATGGGACACCTTGGTGTCTCAGTTGTTAAGCCTTCGGCTCAGGTCATGGTTCCGGGGCCCTGGGATAGACCTCAACATCGGGCTCCTTGCTCAGCGGGGAGTCTGCTTCTCCTTCTCCCACTCCCCCTGCTTGTGTTCCCTCTCTCGCTGTGTCTCTCTCTGTCAAATAAATAAATAACATCTTTAAAAAAGAGAGAGAGAGAAATGAATACCTACCATTTGCACTGATGTGGCTGGACCTCGAGGGGATTACGCTAAGTGAAATAAGTCAGTCAAAGGAAGACAATTATCATATGGTTTCACTCATATGTGGAATATAAGAAATAGCACAGAGGATCATAGGGAAGGGAGGGGAAACAGAATGGGAAGAAATCAGAGAGGGAAACAAGCCATGAGATGCTCTTGACTCTGGGAAACAAACTGAGCATTGCTGGAGGGGAGGGAGGTGGGGGCATGGGGTCACTGGGTGGTGGGCATTAAGGAGGGACCTGATGTGATGGGCACTGGGTGTTACAAGCGACTAATGAATCATTGACCACTACATCAAAAACCAATCATGTACTCTATGTTGGCTACTCAGATTTTAAAAAAAAAGAAAGAAAGAAAGAAAGAAAAGAGTGAAAGGGAGGAGACAATTCTAGGCCAAAAAAAAAAAATGACTAAAGAGACATAACAACCACATGCCACATGTGACACTTGGCTGGGTTCTCTCTCTCTCTTTTTTTTAAGATATTTATTTATTTAACAGAGAGAATGAGAGAGCACAAGCAGGGGGAGCAGCAGAGGGACGGGGGAAGCAGGCTCCCCACTGGGCAGGGGCTCCATCCCAGGACCGCAAGATCATGACCTCAGGGCAGACGCTTAACTGACTGAGCTACCCAGGCACCCCTCTCGGCTGGGTTCTGATTCAAAAAAGGTAGCCAAGAAAAGCTTCAGAAGACAGCTACAGAAATGTAAATATGGACTAAGTATTAGATGGTGTTTCAAATTACTATGGATTTTCTTAGGTGTAGAAATGCTAAATCTATGGAAGAGAATGTGCGTGTCTTAGGAGATGTCCCTGGAGGGCTGAGGAGTGAATGTCACGTTGTCTGAAAACGGTCTTCAGGCATCTCAGCAGGAAAGCGAATGGTAGACAGATACCAGTGTGAACACTTGTTAAAACCTCGCCGGAGGGTCCATGGGTATTCATTCTCTGCTACTTTTAACCTTTCTCTGAATTTTGAATTTTTCATAATAAAAAGTTTTGAGGGAAAAATTTTTTTAAATGGAAAGAGAAACTAGGTCTTCCCGTAAAAGTTTGCTATAGAAACTACTATTTGCTCCCTTGAAGCAGGTTCTGCTAAAGGTATTTAGCATTTCTGAAAAATTAGCACAAATCGAGGGACTGGGTACATTAGCAGCATAGGAAATTCACATCTGAGTTGCATATGTAAATTACAATCATGAAAATCAAGGCTTTCACTGCATTTCTAAGAAATGACCTTTTTTGGATACTCTTGCTTTTGTCTTACCTCTAGGACTCTCTCAGAGAAGCTTCAAGAGTATGGCCTCAAAGGGACCAGGTGAGGGGGCAGGGGGGCTGGCAGAGGCCAGGGCGTGGATGAGACAGATACCCACAGCATCAGAGAGACCACGACACCCAGCTTGGATAGAGGTTCTCAGGGCCAAAATATCACCGCTGCTTGTGTAGGGTGGAACAGTGTCATTGGAAAATTTTGATCAACGTGATGTTTCTTCTGACCAAGTAATCCACTTAGGGAATTCAAGCCATTTGGTGAAACACAGAGATAAAATATATATGAAATGAACATATGTAAGAAGTTTAGAATAGTGCCTGGAACATGGTAAGAGATACATGAATGCTCACTATTGTTATTATTTCTAATGAGCATTTAAAGAACTCCATTAAAAAGATAAGGCTTGATTGATAGGATACATCGAGTGAAGAAAGATCATATGTTTATAGTGCATTGAATCTGCATAAAAAAGTAATTGTGTAAAAAAAAAACGTGTGTGGGGTGGGGAGGGGACAGAGACAAAAATCTATCATCCCTTTTCACATGCAGGCAAGTAAATGCCAGGGTTTTGCTTGGAAGCCTGTGTGACCCAGATCTGGTCACAGTGGCCTCCTTTGAGCAGGGAAAGGGGCCGTCGAGAGTGTCTAGATGGGAGGGAAATTTCTTTTTTGCTATATTCCCTTTCACACTGTTTGAATTTTTCTTTACCTTGTGCTCGTTTTAACTATTTAGGTACGTGTATTTGAATGCATCAGCTTCAAAACCTGGAGGTATACAAGTGTCTTTACTCTAGGTTCTAGACTCTTCTGTCCCCTTTAAATGTGGGGCTTAAAATTAGAATCCCACGTCCCCCCGGGGAGAGAGCTCCGAGAGAGGGCTGGTTTCAGAATGAGGTTCAGAAACCTCCAGCACCTGTTCTGAGGTAGTCCAGGGAGGAAGGGATTCTATTTGCATGGGTCATGAAATTCGAGCTCAGTAACGGTAATAATAAAATTCCTTGCAGTCGCGTGGCCCTTGTGGGGATGGGTCACACGTGCTTTGGTCTGTGCTGTGCTGTTTGAGCTTCACGTTCATCCGTTTGATCAGGAGATAATGAGGCCCACGGAGGTTAAATAACTCCCCCCAAAAATGTCCCACAGCTTTGCTCTGTCTGGTTTAATAAAATCCATTATCAGCCAAAAGAAGCCAGAAGAAAAAAGTGGATAATCCCATCTGTATGTTCCTGTTTATACAGTCAGGAACAGGAAAAATGAATCTTTGGGGGTAGATGTCAGGATGGTGGTGATTCTGGGGGTGGGGTTGCTGCCTGGAAGGGCCAGGGAGGGACCTTTTGGGGGGCTCCAAATGTTCTAAGTCTTGATCTGGGTATGCACGTACGTAAACTGTTCATTGACCTGTTCACTTAAAATTCATGCATTTCGCTGCATGTAAATTACACTTCTAATTGGAGAAAATAGAAAGCAAATAAAATCCAGTATCTGTAAAGGGTGTTGAACAAAAATATTAACAAGCTGTGATCAGCAATGAGACATTAGGAAACCCTACTGTCCCATCCTCAGCCACCCCAAAAGTCAGATTGGATCTTGTTGGACTTTTGTTTCAAGCCTAACCTATGCCGGCTCTAAAACTCCAAGGTGGGATCTCATTGAGCAAGCAAATGTGTGTGGCTTCAGAGAGTAGCAGTCAGCCCAGCGGGTCTGTTTCTGGAAGGCATGGTCCGCTCAGTAGACAGAGACAGCTTTCTAACGGTCAGAACTAACCCCCTGGGAACCAGCTGCTCTGTGAGGTGGTGAGAGCATCCGACAGTGACTCTGGGCTTGCCCTGATTCAACAGACAGGACATTCCTGGGGATACAATCTATGATCGCCTCTGACTCGCAAATCCACCCCCCACCAGCCTGCCAGTGGTTTGGTTACTTTTCATTAGCACAAGTAGTACATCAGTATCTCCTCTGTGTAAAAATTGAAACATTAAAAATAAGGCTGAAGTCCCCTCTGACCATCACCCCCAAACCTGGTCCCCTCTTGTCCTACCCAGAGGTGACCACAGTCACCACGCATGTCCCATCAGACTTCATCAGCATCACATTCATATGTATGGGGCCACGGAGAATGCCATTTGTGATTTTACTGCAAGGTATCTAACTGCAGGTATCATGATTTGTCTCGACAATCATCTAGATCCTTCTTTGTAAACTTTCTATAATATTCCTGGTTATGACCTGTGTACCTCATTCAGCCACCCTCCGTTGGATGGACATGTACGCTGTTTCCTACATGCTCCCGATTGTTAACTGTGCCTCTGCGAACATCCTTGTGCACCTGTGGCGCGTGGAGAAGAATGTCCAGGTGGTGAGTTAGGCATGTGTTGTGCAGTTTAATGGACCCAGGGAGGTTGCCCTCCAGATTGGAGCACCAACTCCCTCCCTCCAGCAGGGCACGAGATCCAGCCCTCCATATTACCGAACTGGAAGATTTTGCCGCCCTGGTGGATGAAAATCCGTTTTTCATTGCTAAATTGTGTTTCTCTGTTCATTGAGATTGAGCAGTTTTTAGGTTTACCAACCCTGTTGCCTCTCTGGCTGCGCTTGCTGTCGTCCAAGTCAGCCTTTTGTATTCCTCCCTCCTGCCCTGACTGGCCCCTGGATGCCGTCCCACTTCCCCTCCACCTGCCCGATTCCTTCCCATCCCTCCGACTTTCCTTCCTAAACGCCGTGGGCTTCTAAATCTGTCTCGATCCAGTCTTAATTCCAGGGAGGTTCCAGGGGAATTGGGAAGGCATGGACAATGAGTCACAAGAGTGTGATGGGGGCTACGGAGCTAATCCTCCATATCGTTTATTGAGAACTTACTGGGTGCCAAGAACTTGCTCTAAGACTTTAACTGTGGTAAATCCTTTCATTTTCCCAACAACCTGTGACCTGGGTGCCATTATACCCACTCACGAGAAGAGAAAATGGAGGCACAGAGAAGTTAAGTGAATTGCCCAAAGGCTTCCTGCTGGTAAGTGGCCAAGCTGAGATTCAAACCCAGGCTGTCAGCCTCTTGAGTGTTATGACAGGGTTTAGGAAGCACAGAGAATGGGCATTTAACCTGGCCTAGGGCAGTCAGGGATAGCTTCCTGGAGGAGTTGGCCCCTCACTTGAGCCTGAAGGCAGAACAAGAAGAGATGACGATGACTGAGCAATTAAAGAGGAAATGGGTGTCAAGGAAGAGGGAAGGGGCAGAGCAATGTTTGGAGGCTAGAGAACGGTCACCCTGGCTGCAGCTGGGAACGTGTGGCATGGGGCCGGAAACGAGGTCCAAGTGGTGGGTCAGGGCCAGCTTCGATCATACCAGTTTATACCTCACCCCAAGAGTGGGCCAGTCCTGTCCTTCCTCTGCTCTGTGGGCGCTGGTGGGCAGGGCGCAGAGGGGGCTCCGTAGACGGCACAGGCGGGACTCCGGAGCCGTCCCAGGCCACCCACCTCTGCTCCTAACACGCAGGTGCAGGGCGGGAGGGGGTGTCGCTGATTTACATCCTACAGATTGGGGGGAAAACCCAGGAAGTGCAGCTCAGGCACTAATCAAATCTCAGGCTAATAATAAACGTCCTGAGTAATGAGCAGCTTGGGCTGGAGCAGGCGAGGTGGCCGGAGCCGGGCGGGCCAGGAAGAGCGGCGTGAGTAGCCAGGGAGGCGGCCGGTGGGGGTGAGTGGGGGCAAGGAGGGTTTGGCCAGGGGTACCACGCATAGGTTCGGTGGGCTTTGGTGGGCACGGTACCCACAGCAGACGGGCAAGCTCGGGCAGTCTGGGGGTCACCCCATGCCTCTGCACGTGAAGAGCCCCAAGTCCGGGGGCTTGGAGGGTTCGCACCTTGCATTCCAGGAGAGGAGCCGGGAGCTTGGAAGGTCAGCACATAGGCAGGAATTCCATCCGAGACACCCCCGACCCCCATCTGGCCAGGGCACCTGGGCCAGGTTGGCCAGGAGGCTTTACAAGTATTTTATTTTGAAGCCAAAGTGGAGAGGAGAATTTAATGCACCTCTGCATACAACCTTCCTGCCCACCGTGTCCCCCCTCCAGCCTCCCTGGATCATTTTAAAGCTAATAACAAGCACTGTATTGTTTGATTTGTGGATACCTCAGCACTGAACTCTAAAAGCCTCTTTAAAAGACAAAAACCAAAAAATTAACCATCAAGCCCTGACCAATTCGAAAAAGAAGTACCCCACCCCCAGGGTCACCTGGGTGGCTCAGTCGGTTAAGCGTCTGCCTTTGGCTCCGGTCATGATCCCAGGTCCTGGGACTGAGGCCCACATTGGGCTCCCTGCTCAGTGGGGAGCCTGCTTCTTCCCCCCCTTCCTCCCCCTCTCCCTCCACCTCTGCCTACTTGTGATCCTTCTCCCCCTCTGTCAAATAAATAAATAAAATCTTAAAAGAAAAAAAAAAGGAATAGAATGACAACCCTAGTATTACCAAATAGCTGGTCAGTATTGAGATTTTCCAACTGTCTCATCAATGTCTTTCCCAGTTGATTTGTTCACATCAGGATCTGACTATAGCCCATGTTATGGTTTTGATTACTTTTAATCTAGAACAGTTCCCCTCTGGTCTCCATTTATCCCCCCTGCTATTTATTTATTGAAGAAGCTGGATAGCTTACCCTGTAGGATTTTTATCAGGGTTTTAAAGGTCCATTTGAAGGCACGAACCAGGGAGCACGTGTTGCTGGAGCGGAAGGATCCAAGACTGTGCTGTGCAGAGGGGACCTCAAGGGTGGGTTTTAGGGGCTGTTGGGGCCCTGGGTGGCCTGGCCTGAGTTCATGCCCTGCTGGCTCCTGCTCTGTCCCGCTCACGTCAGGCAGGGAGCATATCTTTTCTCTGATTCCTTTTTAAAACCACTGACCATGTCCCCAGACATGTCCCCAGCTAAGGGCTCAAATGTATAAAATTTGTGAGACCCGCAGACCAGGCAAGGGCCAGAGGCCAGCTTGACTCAGGCCGAAAGTGCCCAGGCCTCCAGGACCATGGGCCAGGAATTGGTCAGAACCGTGACGGGGGCGCCAAGCATGGCTGCCCTGAGTCCCAGAATCTGCCCTGGCCTGGAGTCAGGGGTTCTAGCTCCCGGGGTTCATGGACTCACTGTGTGAGCTTGGATGGCCCAGGCTCTGTTTCCTCAGTTGTACCACGAAGAAGAGCCTCTGCCCCACCAGATGTCCCTAAAAACCTCAAAAGGGCTTTGAACCTGCCAGAACGCCTCTTGAAGCATCCCAAGCAAAGGTTCAGAGAAGGGCTGCAGTTAAAAAAGCGTTGGGTTTCTTTAATTTCACATTTTTCAAACTAATTTGACCACAGAGGCCTTTCTCGGTACAGAAACTCTTAAGCCAAGCACACGAGGAATCCCAGGCAAAAGGCTCCAACCATCATCCCCCTGGCTGCTCTCGGGTCTCAGGGTGCGGAAGGCCAGGGGTGTGAGCCTGGTCCTCAAAACCAGGCACGCAAGGAGTTCTTCTCTTCTTCCTTCTATGTCAACAGAAGTTTCTCAAGCTTCTATTCTGCCTGGCTGGTGTCAATCTTGGGGTTTTCCTGGCCCTCTTTGGGGCTGGATGATGGTTCTGGGATTTCCTGTAGGTCCAGGTGATGGTGGAGGAGTAGAGAGCAGGCACAGCACCATCTGGCCAGTTGGGTCCTGTGTCCCCGTCAGGTCCCACAGCTTGGTGGCCTCCAGACCATGAATATGTCTCGGAAGCTCTCTAGGGCTGCCCTGTCCAATGTAACCCACTGGCCCCCCAGCCAGAGCTTCAGTGTGCTGGGTGGAGCAGCAGCACCCTCTCTCTCCTCTCCCCACATGAGGGAAGGGTCAGAGTTCTCTTTAATTGTTTGATCCTTTTGTATTTTCAGTTTGTGTTTTGAGTAGATAGTGGTCACACACTGGAAGCACAGAAAGTATAAAAAGGCATATGATATTGGGGAGGGTTTGTGCTTTGGTGAGTGCTGTGAAAGGTGTAAGCCTGATGATTCACAGACCTGTACCCCTGGGGCAAATAATAATAATAATAATAATAATAATAATTTTTTTAAAAAGGCATATGATATGAAGTCTTCCTTCCCTCTCCATCCTTCCACTGCCCAGTTCCTGGCTTCCTTGGAAGAAATAGCTTTACTGAAATAACCTTTTCACATCACAAAGTTTACCCCGTTAAAGTGTACAAGTCAATGGTACTTAGTGTGTTTGCAGACTGATGCAATCAGCACTATAATCTAATTTTAGAACATTTTCATCACTCCACACTCTGCATTCCTCCCCACCCCAGGCCTTAGGTTATCACTAATCTCCTTTCTGTCTCTACACATTCCCCTGTTTTGTTTTGTTTTTTTAAGATTTCCGTATTTATTGGGGGGGTGGGGCAGAGGAAGAGAGAGAGAGAATCTCAAGCAGACTCCCCACTAAGCATGGAGTCAGACGCAGGGCTCCATCCCAGGACTCTGAGCTCACAACCTGAGCCAAAATCAAGAGTCAGCCGCTTAATTGACTGAGCCACCCAGACGCCCCTAGACACCTGTTTTGGAGAATTTTATAAAATTTTATAAAAATCCAATGTGATTTTATTTAATTGGGACACCTGGGTGGCTCAGTCTTTGGGCATCTGCCTTCGGCTCGGGTCATGATCCTGAGGTCCTGGGATCAAGCATCAGGGTCCCTGCTCGGTGGGAAGCCTGCTTCCCCCTCTCCCTCTGTTCCTGCTTGTGTTCCCTCTGTCGATATCTCCCTCTCTGTCAAATAAATAAAATAAAATCTTTTAAAAAAATCCAACATGCTGCTTTGCAAACTTCCTTCTTCCTCTCAGCACGATGTTTTTAAGCTTCTTTCACGTTGTAGTATGTATCAGCACTTTGTTCCTTTTTATGGCCCAATAATATTCCATTTAATAGATATAACACATTTTATTTATCCCTTCATCAGTTGATGGAAATTTGGGTTGATTCTGCTTTTCGGCTATTATGAATAATGCTGCCATGAACATTCGCATTCAAGTATTTGGGTGGACGTGTTTTCCTTTCTCTTGGAGCTGAATTGCTGAGTCTTATGGTAATTCTCTGCTTAACACTTTGAGGAACTACCAAACTGTTTTCCACGGTAGCTGTACCATTTGATAATCTTGCTTCATGTATGAGGGTTCCAGTTTCTCCACATCCTCAGGAACACTTGTCATTATCCCTTTGTTCATTAAGGCCATTTTAGTAGGTATGTCAGTGTGGTTTTGATTTGCATTTCCCTAATGACAAGTGATGTTGAGGATCTTTTCAAGTGCTTAGTAGCCATTCAGATATCTTTTTGGAAAAATGTCCAATTCCTTAACCTATTTTTAAATTAGGTTTTTTTCATTATTCAGTTATAAGCATTCATTACATATTCTGGATCCCTTAACATATATATGACTTGCAAATATTTCATCCCAATCTGTGGATTGTCCTTTTAGTTTCTTGATAGTATTCTGTGAAACACAAATGTGTTTAATTTTGATGAAGTCCAATCTCTCAATCTTCTCTGTAGCCATTTATGCTTTTGGTGTAATTGTCTAACCGCAAGTTGTGAAGATTCACTCCTGTTTTCTTCTTAATTTGTCACTTTAGCTCTTACATTTTGATCCATGATCACTGTGAGTTAATTTTTGTGTATGGTGTGAGTGAGGTAGGAGTCCAAATTTTAACTTTTACACATGTTGTCTCAGCACTTTAGTCTAAAGACTATCCTTTCTCCCATTGAGTTGTCTTGGTACCCTTATTGAACATCAATTGACCATAAATGTTAGGCTTTATTTATGGACTCTCAATTATATTCCATTGGTCTATGGTTATCTTTATGCCAGTACCACACTGTCTTATTTACTATTGCTTTGTAGTAAGTTTTGGAATTGAAAAGAGTGAGTCTTCCAACCGTTCTTTTTTGAGATTGTCTTGGCTCTTCTGGGTCTCTTGCATTTCTATATGATTTTAGGATCAGCTTGTCAAATTCTGCAGAGAAGCAGCTGGGATTTTTTTATTAAGATTGCATTGACTCTGTAGAATAATTTGGGGAATATTGCCATCTTAACAATATTAAGTCTTTCAATCCATGAACATGGGATGTCTCTCCATTTATTTATGTCTTTTAAGATTTCTGTTGACAATGTTTTGTAGTTTTCAATGTACAAGTTTGGCACTTTTTTGTTAAATTTATTCCTAAGATTTTTATTTAAAATGTCATATTTTTTCTATTTCTTACATTTCCTTATAATGTTTCTTTGTGTATAATGCCAACACTTATAGATTTGAACTTTCCCTCTTTTTGCAAAAAGAAAGGAAGGAAGGAAGGAAGGAAGGAAGGAAGGAAGGAAGGAAGGAAGAAGGGCCAACCCTATGAGCTATGCTGTTATGTACCCCGTTTGTTTTTATTTTTGTTTTTCCACATAATATATCTTGGAGTTCCTTCCATAGCAATATATAAAGAGCTTCCTAATTCTTTTTTTTAGAGGTCCACAATATTCCTGTATATAAGCATACTATAATTTACTTATTCAGTCCTCTATTGATGGGTATTTGGGTTTTTACCAATCTTCTGCTATTATAAACATTGCTGCAATGAATTTATTATTTCACACTCTGGGATAAATCCCACTGTATCACCGGTGAATGCATCAGTAATTTTGACAAATGTTGCCAAATTGCCCTCCACAAGGGTTATCCCTATCCACCCTCTTCCATTGTGAATAAGAGTACCAATTTCCTCATGACTTTGCTATTAGAATTATGAAGCTTCTGGATTTTTTAAGTCTATTAAAGGTAAGATAGTATCAGCAGAGTTTGAATTCCCCTATGTCTTAGGAATGAACCAGACATCTTTATGATGTTTTTCCCTGTCTGTGAACTGTCTGTTCACTGTGTTTGCTCAATTTTTTATGATAACTGGCCTCTCTCCTTCTGTTCATAGATAAAAACTGCAATGTTTTGTTTCCACTTTCCATTTGCCTTTAGACTTTTCTAAAGGCATTTTTGGCCATGTTTGGGGTTTTTTTTTGTTTGCTTGTTCTGTGAAGGCTATTTTATCAGTCTTTTCTTTTACAGATTTTGGATGTGGGGTCATAGATAGAAAGGCCTTTCTTATTCCAAGGTTATGAAGAAATATTGGATCATTTTTTTCTCTAGAACTTTTTGTAATTTTATTCTTTTTCACACTTAAATCTTTGGGCTGGTGGTTTTTGTTTTATACACACACACACACACACACACACACATATATATATATATATATATATATATATATATACACACACACACACATATATATGAAATTATTTCCTGTACTGGTTTCTGGCCCAGTTACTTTGTCTCTGCCAAGAATCCTCTCCCCTAAGTTTTAAAAGCAAAAGCCAGGATTTTTGCCTTCCCCTCTCTCTACCCCAGGACACCTCTGCCCTGAGTCCTACTTGAATGGAGGAAATGCAGGCAGGAGAGGAGGCTGAGTAAAACTTAAATATTGTCCCAGCCAAGCTGTCTGTAACACAGTGTAAAAATGGAGACTGCTTTTCATTCCACAAGCCTTTACTGAGGACAATTATGTGCAAGGTCATTTATGAGCATTTATCAAGGACCTACTACGTCCTGGTATTATGGGAAGCCCAGATTCAGAGATGAATGGGACAGTGTAAGGAGGCAGAATGGCTACACCCTCAAATGTAAATTACAAAACAAGAAATATCACCAGGTGGGGCTCCTGGGTGGCTCAGAGGGTTAAAGCCTCTGACTTCGGCTCAGGTCATGATCTCAGGGTCCTGGGATCAAGTCCCACATCGGGATCCCTGTTCAGCAGGGAGCCTGCTTCCTCCTCTCTGCCTACTTGTGATCTCTCTCTCTGTGTCAAATAAATAAATAAAATCTTAAAAGAAAAAGAAAAAGAAATATCACCAGGTGGATGTGCTCAGGCCACATGGTCATCCAGGAAGACACATGTGAGACAGCTCAGAGGAGAGGCAAGAGGACAAGACAATTATGGGGGCAAGTGTTTTTAGAAAATTATGATGCTTAAGCTACAAGTTGAGACTGCGGGAGCAGTTCCCAGGCCTGGAGGGCTAATTCAATGACACTATCATTATTAATAATAATATTCTATCATTATAAGTGATTCTATGGTTTTATATTACTATAAAATGATTATAATTGTGACTATAATTAATCCATTATATTTTATTCCGCTTATATCAGACAAGTAACCACCACTTGGCAGCTATGTCTCGGGCCAGCTACACGCGTGTCATGTACATGTCCTTGAGAGAACTTTCTCTGCAGAGGAAAACCTACACCCTCCATTTTTCAGTTAAGGAAAGCCAAGGTTTATGCCCTTTCCCAAGGTGATTCAGTGGTGACCCAGAGCTGCGGTTTCCATACCACACGCACTTTTGTTCTCTCACACTTGTTCAGCCACTGAACTGTGGCAAATCAATTTTCAAAATGAGCTTACAGGAGGCCAAAATTATAATGGGTAGAAATGGTCATCCCCTTCTTAGAAACCAAAACTGAGAAAGTGACTTGTCTAGGATTTCCAGGGCCTAATTTGGTTCTGACTTAGATCCTGCATGGGGATGGTGGGCTCAACACCCTGAGAATCTCTGAAAGGTAGTTTGGGGTGGGGCTGGCCGGGGTCAGTCTCTGACCTATGTTCAGTATTTCAGAAAAGCCTGGTAGGAAATCACTTACAATTAACTGGAGTGAAAAGCCAGCTTCTCATTTCCTTCTTTGTCTCCTCCCCTCCCCTTGTCCTCTTGTCCACCACCCCAACCCCTCTATCTTCTCTTCCTTCTTCTTCATGTGAATAAAAATGAGGTCGTAAATGGTCATTGCCTGTTTTCCTGCGGGTGCCCCAGGTGTCAGGCTGTGACCTCCTCCAGGGCACACACCCCATCTCTTCACATTGGAATCCCCTCCTGACCCCACCCCACCAGTGACAGCCTAGCACAAAGCCCCCAGTTCATGTTGTGTTTACTCAAAGATTGGATGAGAAATTCCTCCTGTCTTGAAGTTTTTATTGTCCTTTCTTTTCTTTAAAGATTTTATTTATCTATTTGACACAGAGAGAGAGATCACAAGGAGGCAGAGAGGCAGGCAGAGAGAGAGGAGAGAGGAGGAAGCAGGCTCCCTGCTGAGCAGAGAGCCCGATGCGGGCCTCGATCCCAGGATGCTGAGATCATGACCTGAGCCGAAAGCAGAGGCCTTAACCCACTGAGCCACCCAGGCGCCCTGTCCTTTCTTTTCAAGTCACATTGACAGATTCTCTTGGCAAAATTATAAAGAGTCAGAAGGAGGGGATGAGATTTTAGATCCATCCTGCTTCTTTCTCATGGGGATGGGATTCCCTCCCCACCATGAAGAGAGATATGGAGCTGTCTGAGGCCCTTAGGCAGGAATTAGCCCTTTCATTCTTCCTTTGACCCAGGTCCAGGCCTTGGCCAGCACAGTACTCCATATTGCAAGGAGTGGCAGTATTAATAAGGGCAATAGCTCAGAAGGTTAACCTTTTACTAATAGCCCAGTACGATGCCAAGCAAAACACTTGCCATGCTTGTAATGCTCACAATGGCCTTATGAAGGAAGCAATAACATCCCTATTTTACAGGTAAGGACACTGGGTTTCCAGGAGGTGAAGTTCTGCCCAAGGTCACACAGCTAGGAAGTGCTGGGCCGGGCATGTACAGTCCAGTGGTCCCCAGCCATTGCTACCTGATAGCTTCACTGGGCTCACTCTTAAAGAGTTCAGAATATAAAAGGCATACACTGCTAGCTCTTGACTTTTCAATTTTATACATTATATATTAACTTCCTACTTTCTAAGACAAGAACTCAATTCTTACATCACCCTCTGAGTACACACAACCTCTCCTCCACCCAGTCTCCCAGAGCTCTGCCTTTAGTTAGACCCGTGGAGACTGTGAGCATGTCTGATAGAGACAACAGGGCTGACCCGATGGTGGATGGGGCAGCACCAGTGGTGTACTCAGACAGCCTGGCACATTTGCCCACTTGGACGCCTGCAGGGTCCCCAGAGAATCCATCAACAACACAAATTCCTCTGGATCCCTTTAGCCAACCCCAGTGTTCAAGGATAGACTGCCCTCTTTGCTGTCCGCTAATCAGTTGCCCCCAAATGTAAAACCCTCTAGAGTTTTGTTCTTCCTTTTATTCATCCTTTCTTGTGAGTCTTCATATTGCCTTTGTTCATTGATAGTGGTCTAATGGCTGTCTCCACTCACACAAGTGAGCAATTGTATAGCAGACATAATTCAAAGTCTCTGAGTTACTCATTGACAGTCACCCGCACATTTATGATGTTATGGATTTTGTTCACAGCTGAACCATACAGGTATTATGATTTCCCTGGGTTTGATAGTGCCTTAGTTTTCTCTGCACCTATCAGTAATTTATCCTCAGCTCTGTGACAAGCTCAGCCTGTCAGGCGGCCAAACATACTCACTTGTCTATTTTGATGTTTTCATTGGAGACCCTCCTTTCCTCTTTTATTTTAGCTGGGATAGGATTCCCTCTAGGCCTATAGGCAACTGTCCCCAGAGACTTCCTTCATCATCATTCTGAGAATTCTAACTTCATCTCTTTGCTGAGATGGATACACTGTTTCTCCCCGACTCCCCATTGTTTTGTTTCCTCCCTACATTTGATGGAGAATATCTCCCAGTAGCTTACCAAGAAATGGTTTATGGATGGAAGAGAAAAGTTTTGAGACTTTGTATGTCTCATAACATCCTTATTTGACCCCACACTTGATTAAAAACGTGGTGTTCTAGACTGAAAACATTTCTATCATAAATTTGGAGCATTGTGCCACTATCTTCTTCCTTCTGGTTTTTTTTTTTTTGTGGTGAAATATACAGAATAAAATTTACCATTTTGGTCACTTTTAGGTGTACAATTCAGTGGTATTAAGTATATCCACAATGTTTCGCAGCCCCCACCACTATCTATACCCAAAACTTTTCATCTTCCCAGTTTCCTCTCCCCCTAGTGCCTGGTAACCTCTAGTCTGCTTTCTGCCTCTATGAACTTGCCTATTCTGGGTCCCTCAAGCAAGTGGAATCATACAATGTTTGTCCCTTTGTGGCTGGCTTATTTCACTTAGCGTAAGGTCTGGAAAGTTATTCCATGTTGCTGCAATATCAGTACTTCACTCATTTTAATAACTGGATAATATTCCAGTGTAGATAGCACTTTTTACTTATCCTTTCATCTAGTGATGAACGGTTGGGTTTTCCACCTTTTGGCTATTGCGAATAATGTTGCTGTGAAAGCTGGTGTACAATATCTGTTTGAATCACTGTTTTCAGTTCCTTTGGGTATATTCCTAGGAGTGGAATTGCTGGGTCAAATGGTAGCTCCATATATAACTTTTTGAGGAACTGCCAAATTGTTTTCTATATTGGTTGCAGCCTTTTGCATTCCCATAATCAATACATGAGGGCTCCAATTTCTCTACACTCTTGCCAACACTTGTTATTTTTCCTTTTTTTGAAAATAGCCATTCTAATGAGGATGAGGTGGTATCTCATTGTAGTTTTGATTAGAATTTCTCTAATGACTGATGATGTTGGCTACTTTTATATGCTTATAGGCCATTTAGATGTCTTCTTTGGGGGAAATGTCAATTCAAATCTTTTGTCCGTTTTGACTGGCTTCATTTTTGGTTCTTGAGTCTCAGTAATTCCTTATATCTTCTACATATTAATCCCTTATCAGAGATATATGCTCCCATTCCATGAGCTCCCATTTTTCACTCTCTTGATGCACAGAAGTTTTAAATTTTGATGAAATCCAATTTATCTAGGTGTTGTATCAAAAGTATCATTGCCAGATTCAATCCATGAAGATCTTGCCCCTGTTTTCTTCTAAAAGTTTTATAGTTTCAGCCTTAAGTTTAGGTCTTTGATGCATTTTAAATTAATTTTTGTATATATTGTAAGGTAAGATTCATCTTCATTTTTTCATATGTGGATATCCAGTTTTCTCAGCACCAATTTATTGAAGATCCTCCTTTCCCCATTGAAATATTTTGGACCCCTGTTGAAAATCAATCAGCTGTTTATGTGAGAGTTTATTTTTGGTCCATTTCTGCACCATTCCACTGGTATGTGTGTCTGTCTTTATTCCAGTATTATACTACTTAACTGTTTGCTTTAGCTTTGCAATAAGTTAAAATCAGGAGGTGTTGGTCCTCCAACTCTTCTTATTCTTCAAAGTTGTTTTGGCTTATTCAGGGTTCCTTGCAATTCCATATGAAGTTTTAGGATGAATTTTTGTATTTGTGTAAAAAAGTTATTGGGATTTTGTTAAGTAGTATATTGAATCTGTAGATTCTGTATATTGAATCTGTAGACTTTGGGTAGTATTGCCATCCTAATATTGAGTCTTCCAGTCCATGAACATAGGATGTCCTTTAATTTAGGTCTTCTTTAATTTCAGCAATGTTTTGTAGTTTTTCAGTGTATACTTTTTGCCACCTCGGTTAAATTTATTCCTAAGCATTTTATTCTTTTTTTATGCCTTTGTAAATGGAATTGTTTTCTTAATTTCCTTTTATAATTGTTTGTTGCCAATATATATATATTTGTGTTTTGATTTTGTATCCTACAACTTAACATTAGCTCCAACAAGGGTGTGTGTGTGTGTGTGTGTGTAACTTTTAGGGACTTTACATATAAGATCATGTCATCTGTGAACAGAGATAATTTTACTTTCTTCTTTCTAATTTGATGTCTTATTTCTTTTTCTTGTCTAATTGCTCTAGTTAGAACTTTCAGTACTATGTTCAGTCAATGCAGTAAAAGTGGGCATTCTTGTCTTGTTGCTGATCTTAGGAGAGAAGCTTTCAGTCTTCCACCATTGAGTAGGATGTCAGCTGTGAGTTTTTCGTATATGGCTTTTTATCATATTGAGGAAATTTTCTTCTATTCCTACTTTACTGTTTTATTTTTTTAATCATGGAAAGGTGTTGGATTTTGTCAAATGCTTTTTCTGCACCAACCGAGATGAACATACAGTTTTTCTTTTCATTCTTTTATTTTATTTTTTTTTAATTTTTATTTGACAGAGAGAGAAAGATCACAAGTAGGCAGAGAGGCAGGCAGAGAGAGAGGAGGAGGCAGGCTCCCTGCTGAGCAGAGAGCCCAATGTGGGCCTCGATCCCAGGACCCTGGGATCATGACCTGAGTCGAAGGCAAATGCTTTAACCCATTACACTGATTGATTTTGTGTAATGAACCATTGTTGCATTCCAAGAAAAGAAAATCCCACTTTTTGTGGTGTAGAATCCTTTTAATAAAGCTGTTGGAATTTATTTGCAATATCTTGTTGAGAATTTTTACATCTATATTCATAAGGCATATTGGTCTGTAATTTTCTTTTCTTATGTTGTCTTTCTTAGGCTTTGGTAGCAGTGTAATGCTGACTTCATAGAATGAGTTAGGAGGTATTCCTTCCTCTTCAATTTTTTAGAAGAGTCTGAGAAGCATTAGTGTTAATTATACTTTAATTAAATTTAATTGATTAAATTTGTTGATTTAATTAATTAATTAAATAATTAAATTCTAATTTAATCAATCTTTTTGGTCGAACTCAACAGTGACACCGTCTGGTCATGGGCTTTTCGCTGAGAGGTTTTTTTCTTTCTTTCTTTTTTTTTTTTTAAAAGATTTTATTTATTTATTTGACAGGGAGAGAGATCACAAGTAGGCAGAGAGACAGGCAGAGAGAGAGGAGGAAGCAGGCTCTCCACCGAGCAGCGAGCCCGATGCGGGCCTGGATCCCAGGACCCTGAGATCATGACCTGAGCCGAAGGCAGAGGCTTTAACCCACTGAGCCACCCAGGCGCCCGCTGAGAGGTTTCTGATTACTGATTCAATCTCCTTACTTGTTATATATGGGTCTGTTCAGATATTTCTTTTTATTTCTTTTCTTTTTTTTCTTTTTATTTATTATTTTTTAAAGATTTTATTTATTTATTTGACAGAGAGATAGAGAACACAGGCAGGCAGGGGGAGAGGGAAAAGCAGGCTCTCCACTGAGCAGGGAGCCAGATATGGGACTCAATCCCAGGACCCTGGGATCATGATCTGAGCTGAAGGCGGCTGCTTAAACAACTGAGCCACCAGGCACCCCCAGATATTTCTTTTTCATGTGTCAGTTTTTGTAGATTGTACATTTCTAGGAATTTGTCTGTTTATCTAGGTTACCCAACTTGTTTGATGTATAATTGCTCATAGTATTTTCATAATCTGTAAAATCTGTAGTAATGCCCCCACTTTCATTTTTTAATTTTTTTTCCGTTTTATTTTCATCATGATAGGTGTACTCTTTAATCCCCATCACCTATTTCACCCATTCCCCCACTCACCTCGCCTCTGGTAACCAACAGTTTGTTCTCCATAGTTAAGTCTATTTTCTTGGTTTGCCTCTCTCTCTTCTTTTCCCCTTTGCACATTCGTTTTGTTTCTTAAATTCCATATATGAGTGAAATCATATGGTATTTGTCTTTCTTTGACTGACTTATTTTGCTTAGCATAATACCCTCCAGCTCCATCCATGTCTTCGCAAATGGCAAGATTTCATTCTTTTATATGGCTGAGTCATATTGCATTGTAGACATATACCACATATCCATTTGTCTGTCCATGGACACTTGGGCTGCTTCCATAGTTTGGCTATTGCAAAGAATGATGCAACAAACATAAGGGTGCATGTATCCCTTTGCATTAGTGTTTACTTTTTTTTTTTGTAAATACTGAGTAGTGCAATTCCTGGATCATAAGGCAGTCCTATTTTTAATTTTTTAAGGAGCCTCCATATTGTTTTCCACAGTGCCTGCACCAGTTTTCATTCCCACCAACAATGCAAGAGAGTTCCTTTTTCTCCACATCCTCACCAACAGTTGCTATTTCTTGTATGTTTTGTTTTAACCATTCTGACAAGTGTAAAGTGGTATTTCGTTGTAGTTTTCATTTGCTTGTCCCTGATGATGGGTGATGCTGAGCATTTTTTCATGTCCCACTTTCATTTCTGACTTTAGTAATTTGAGTCTTCTGTTTTGCTTAGTCAGTCTAGCTAAAGACCTGTCAATTTTGTTAATCTATTCAAAGAACCAACTTTTAGTTTTGTTGATTATCTCTAGTACAGTTTTTCTGTTCTCTATTTTATTTATCTCCACTCCAATCTTTATTATTTCTTTCCCTTCACCATCTCTGGGTTTAGTTCACTCTTCTTTTTCTAGTTCTTCATGGTGTACAGTCAGGTCATGATTTAATAATTTCTATTTTTTTAATGTATGCATTTACAGCCACAAAGTTCCCCTTTAGCATTGCTTTTGCTGTATCCCATATCTTTTGGTGAGTTGTGTTTTCATTTTCATTCATCTCAATATTTTTCTGATTCTTCTTGTGACTTTTGCTTTGATACAACAATTGCTTAAGAGTATGTTGTTCGATTTCCACGTATCTGTGAATTTCCCAGTTTTGCTTCTGTTATTGATTTCTAGTTGCATTCCATTTTGATCAGAAAAGATATTTTGAATGGTTTCAATTTTTTAGAACCTGTTAAAATTTGTTCTGTGACCTAATATGGGGTCTGTGTTTAGTTTTTATTTTAAGAAAAAGTGAGAGGGGAAGAGGCAGAAGGGAAGAGGGAAAGAGAGAATCTTAAGCAGCCTCTATGCCCAATGTGGAGCCCAACTTGGGACTCGATCTCACCACCTCGAGATCGTGCCAAAATCAAGCGTCGGACGCTTAACTGACTGAGCCACACAGGTGCCCCTATGATTTAATATATGGTCTATCAGGGAGAATATTCCATGTACACTTGAGGAGAACACGTATTCTGCTACTGTTGAGTGTAATGTCCTGTGTATTTTCACTATACGTCATTGGTTCACAGTGTTGTTATCTGTAACTGTGTAACTGGTTTATACTGTTGTTCAAGTCCTCCATTTCCTTATTAATCTTTTGCCTGGTTCTTCTATCCATTACTGAAAGTGGGATATTGATGCATCCAAATATTGTTGTAGAACTATCTTTTTCTCTCTTCAATTCTGTTAATTTCTGTTTCATATATTTTAGGGCTTTGTTATTAGGTGCATGTATGTTTATACCCTTCTTGCCGTATCAAACTTTTTGTTTTGTCTGCATTGTTTATTTATATTTTAAATTATTATTATTATTATTTGACCCAGGGGTACAGGTCTGTGAATCATCAGGCTTACATCTTTCACAGCATTCACCAAAGCACAAACCCTCCCCAATGTCCATAACCCATCCACCCTATCCCTACCCTCCCACCCCCCAGTAACCCTCAGTTTGCTTTGTGGGATTAGGAGTCTCTTATGGTTTGTCTCCTTTTTTTTATTGATACATTTTGTCCTTCTTTGTTTCTAATAACCTCTTTTGCTTAAAGGCCTATCTTGTCTGACAATAATATAACCACTTATTCTCTCTTTTGGCTACTATTCGCATGGAATATATTTATTCATTGTTTCTACTTACAATCTCTTTGTGTCCTTTTTATCTAAAGGAAGTCTCTTGTAGACAGCATATAGATGGATACTGTTTTCTTTTTTAATACAATCTGTCAATTTCTGCCTTTTAATAGAGGAATTTAGTCCATTTATTTTGATGTGGTTACTGATAAAAAAAGGATTTACTTCTCTCATTTATTGTTTTCTGTATGCCTTATATGTTTTTTGTTCCTCAATTCCTCCATTACTACCCTTTTATGTACCTAGTTAGCTACTTGTGTGTAACATTTGATTTGCTTTTTCTTTCTTCTTTTGTATTTTTTAAAGTTATTTTGTTAGTGGTTATCTTGAGGAGTACAATTAACATCATTTCTGCATTGTTTTTCTGATTTTCTTTAGCTCTTTGTTCATGGTTTTCTTGAGCTCATTGAATATATTTAAGACTGTTGATTTAACATCTTTGACGAATCTTTCTAATGTCTAGACTTCTTCATGGATAATTTCTGTCAAATTCTTTTTTTCTGTGAATGTGTCATATTTTCCTCTTTCTTTTTTAAGTTTTCTGAGAATTGGACATTTTGAGTATTATGCTGTAGTAATTCTAATTCTCTCATTCCTCATGGATTGCTGTATATTGCTTGTTGATGGCTGGCGTCCATTTGTAGCTTTTCCAAACTACTTTGGAAAATTTGTGTTTATTGTGTGTGGTCACTGAAGTTTCTGTTCCTTCATCTCTGCAGTCAGCCAGTGACCTGACAAAGATTTCCTTAAAATTCTGGCTCCCAAAGTGGGGGTGGGGGGAGTATGCTCCCTTTAAATCTCCATGGAATGCTTGGGGTGCCTGGGTGGCTTAGTCCGTTAAGTGTCTGTCTTCTGCTCAGGTCATGATCTCAGAGTCCTGGTTAGAGTCCTACATCAGGCGCCCTGCTTGGCGGGGAGTCTGTGTCTCCCTCTTCCTCTACCCCCCCACCCCCCATATTCATGCTCTCCCTCTGTCTCAAATAAATAAATAGATAATTTAAAAGAAAATAAACAAATCCCCGTGGAAGCCACTTCAGCTGATGGGGGTTGAAACAATGCCCACCAACCTGTGTGGTAGCCTCTCACTGATCAAAAACAGCAAACAGCAGTCAGAACCTACAACCCCCATATTTGGAGGACGAGGTCCTTATATTGCCCATCTAGCTTCCAGCAAGTTGCACCGGCAATATGAGGACTTGCTCCTACTGCTTTATACGTGGGGCTGGAGACAGGAATGGTAGCTACCACCACAAAATAGGTTGAAATGCACCAAAATTCCAAAATTTTACCAGTCTCTTCATCCGCTTTCCCCTGGATAAGTCCAGAGTTCTGCAACAGTTACTCCAGAGGGTTGCCGCCAGCTCATCAGCTGGCAGGTGGAAAGGCAGATTACTGGAGCTTCTACTCTGCCATCTTCCCAGACGTCGTTCTCACATCCTAGTTTTGATCTGAGATGACTACTGAGTTCCCCACAAAATTCCAAAACTCTGTGAGTAGCCTGCTTATTCTCAAGAAGGTTTTAGAATCGGCTCTTAATCTCTGGTCCTCCTAAATTTTATGATGATGGGTCATGGCTTGTGAAAATTTATTATGCCAGATGCCTGACTGGTTCTTTGAATCTGGAAGCTACATCCTAGAAATCTGTTTTGTCTGGAAGTCCCCTTAGTCAACCTTTGGACCTCCCGAAATAATTCCATAATTTTCATATCTTTTCTCTCCTTGTTTTCTGGGAAATTTCTTCAATTACATCTTGCAATCCTCCTACTGATGTTTTTATTCTGGTTATTATATTTATAATTTCTAATAATTCTTATTTATTCTATGCATATTCTTTTTTTTTAACTTGACAGAGAGAGAGAGAGCACAGCAGGGGGAGCAGCAGGCAGAGGGAGAGGGAGAAGTAGGCTCCCCGAGCAGGGAACCTGACGTGGGGCTCAATCCCAGGACCCCAGGATCATGATCTGAGCTGAAGGCAGACGCTTAACAACTGAGCCACCCAGGCGCCCCAATTCTATGCATATTCTTTTTAAAGACAGTACACCATTCCTTTCCATGAATGTAAAAATTCTCCTATCTTTCTGAGGATATCAGTTGTTGCTGTTGTCACCTTTTAATTTTCTTCTGTTCTCTGCGTTGTCTCTCTTGGCTCCCAAGAGCCATGAGCCAAGAGCTGCTTGCTTTGTTTGAATTCTCTTCCATGTAGAGGGAGTGCTCCATTTCAGGTGACGCATGGTTCTTGGTTCACAGCTTAGATTGAGGCAGAAACATGTGATTGGAAATTCTGGGTAAATAAATGTGATTGTTAATGTGGAAGCTTTGTTCTCAGATGGTCGAGCAGCAAACTTGGTCATTTTCTTAAGAGAATCTCAGTGCCTTTAGGTCTTTTCCTTTGGGTCAGTTTTCCCAGAGTCTGCTGGTTTCCTACCAGTTGCAGGATGGGGAAGGAGACATTTTTTAAAACCTGGCCACAGCACTCCTTAGGTTGTGTTTTGGAGAGAGTGGACCTTATGGCTACCCTCATCTATGTCTGAGAAGACCGCTAAACTTTTTTTGGGATTGTCAAGAAGCCGTTACCTGGCTGGGGATGGGATCTGGCTAGGGTCAAGCCCTCTTTATATAAATTTCCAGCCAGTCTTTCTTTCCTTGTTTTGCCTTCCCACCTCCCACTGTCAGAGATACTTGATGAGTCCAATTCCAAAGACTTCCTAGGGTTCTGTGGCTCAAATCATCTGCCTCCTCCCTGTGGGCATCAAAGGAGAGGGATCTTTATCTGAAATCTGTCCCAGTTCACATGCTCTCCGTATCCCAAAATGTTGCTCACATCTGTCCCCTACTGCAGCACCTTTCTTCCATTCTCTTTCTCTTTGAGGACAAATGTCTTTTCCTGTCCTTTCAGTGGGGTTTCAAGAGGGAAGGAAGATAAATCCATGTATTTAAGCTGCCACATTAAACCGGAAACCACCAGTCTTTTCTCGGCTTACTTTCATTAAAGAGTAAACAAACGGCCTTGCAAAATATTTATTTATTTATTTATTTATTTTTAAAGATTTTATTTATTTATTTCACAGAGGGAGAGAGATCACAAGGAGGCAGAGAGGCAGAGGGGGAAGCAGGCTCCCCGCTGAGCAGGGAGCCCGATGCGGGCCTCGATCCCAGGACCCTGAGATCATGACCTGAGCCGAAAGCAGAGGCTTTAACCCACTGAGCCACCCAGGCGCCCGCAAAATATTTAAAAGGAGATGTTGTTGGTGAAGCTAATATCATGAAATCAGGCAGAAAATTGTAGAAAAGGTGGTGCATTCATATAATGGAAGACTCAGCAATACAAAACAAATGACTGATAGAGCCTTGACAGAGATGTGTCTCAGATACCTTGGGGAGCCAACAAAAGCAGACACAAAAGCTCAAGAATGGGCAATATTAAAAACCTACCTCTGGAGAGAGGTTACCTCTGGAAGTAAGTATTAGATGGAAGGAGATCCAAGGGACTCTTTAAGGTGTAAGAAATATCTATACTCTGTGCCGTGATGTGGATTGTAGTGACACAGGGGTATACATATGGAAAAATGCATCAAGCTGTACACTTCAGATTTGTGCACTTTACACACATCATGGTGTGTGTTTCATACTTCAGTAAAAATGAAAATGGGAAGGAAATAGACATTTATTGAATGCTTGCTGTATGTTTGGCACTGGGTAGCTCTGCTTTTCTTTTTATTCAGTTAATGAGCACCAACTCTGTCCTGGTTCTGAGGACCCGGAGTGAACAAAAAAGTTAGAGTTCTTGCCTACATGATGCTCACAGTTAGTGGGGGAGACAGTATCCATTAGTCACACTTATAAAAGTAAAGTGAAAACAGTGACAAGCAAGGGGCACGTCACTTCTCACAAAAAGGAGCATGTTGTAATCTAAGAAGAGAATCGGAATTTTCTGAGGAAATGAAATTGAAACAGTGGTCTAAAGGATCAAGAGAAAATAACCAGCAGAGGAGGAGGGAAGAAGAGCATTTTATGCAAAGGGAACAGCATTTTGTGCAAAGGTACTGTGGTAGACAGAGGCACATTAAAGAGGGCAAAGAACAGGGCTGATAAGGACACAGATGTGAGAAAGGGAGCCTTAGTACAGCCATTTCACAAATGGGGAAATTGAGGCTCAAGGAAGTGAGATGGCTGCCGCAGGTCACCCAGAAGGTGTAGGTGGGGGTGGAAGTTAGCTTTGTCTGGTTCCCCCTCTGCTTGCTGAGACAGAGAGTAGCAATGTGAGTGGGAGTGGCGGTCTGGGTTCTGGCCTGCAGCAGGGTGCCTGCTGCCCTCATGCTCCCTGCCTCTCAGCTCCACAGGGCCTCTGACGGGGGATGGCCAAGGAGCCCTGCCCTGAAGAGCAGTACTGGGATCCCCTGCTGAACATCTGCTTCTCCTGCAAACCTATTTGCAGCCGTCAGATTCCACGCAGCTGTGCAGCATTCTGCAGTGAGTTCTGGGGCTGGATCACCCCTTCTTTCCCCCCAGAGGTCTCTCAGGCCCCATTGCACTTGGGTGGCTGAGAAGGAGGTGGTGAAAGGAGATGTACGATGTGGCACCCCTTTACCCTTCAGTGTTTCTTCTCTGGCCACACTGGCCTCCTTGCAGTTTCTTGAACATGCTGTTTTTTCCTACCTCAGGGTCTTAGCACATGTTCTACCTTATACTTGGAATGCATTTCCCTGTTATAGTTCCCTCAGCTTCCTCCTACTCAACCTTCAGGTCTGAGGCCAGATGTCCGAGGTCTGACTGCCCAATAAAAATGAGGACCTCCTCTGTCATTCTCTGTTCTGATTTTCTTTTGAAACTTTTTTATTATAGGAATTCTCACAGAGAGAATAAAATAATAAATTCCTAACTACACACTATTAGTGTTAAAAATTCTGCCTTTTTATTCCCCAGTTGTTGTTTTTCCTGTGTATTTTATTTTATTTTAAAGATTGTATTTCTTTGAGAGTGGGTGAGAGAGCACAGAGGGAGTAGGAGAGATAGAAGCAGATTCCCTGCTGAGCAGAGAGCCTGATGCGGGGATCAATCCCAGGACCCTAGAATCATGACCTGAGCCAAAGGCAGACACTTAATCGACTGAGATTATCTCCAGTATCCATTAATGATGTAGAATATTCATTGTATCACTGCACAGATATTCATGGAACTCTCTAGCCCCTTGAAAATAGGAGACTGACATGATCCTTCAAGGGGTTTATCATCTAATGGAATAAATAACTACATTTCAGGGGAGAAAGATAAAGTATCACAAAATGCTACATTTGGGAGAGACCACCTCTGGCTGATGGGTTGGGAGCAGGGAAGTATTCTTGGAGTAAATGCCACCTGAGATAAATTGTTAAGAATTTGTAGATGTGGCAGTCAGATGTGGAGGGGGAAGGGAAGGGCACTCCTGGAAGAAGGACCAGTGTGGGCAAAGGCATGGAGGTGAAAAACACAACAGGAAATATCAAGGCCCAGAAGGGAAGTTTATGAGGTTGGGCAGTGAGGGTTGGTGGTCTGGGGAGCTCAGACACCACCTGCAACAGCCACACTGGGGCCTGAGGAGGGGAGGAAGTCACACATAAAACCCTGGGAACACCACAGTCATCCCGTCAACTCCATCCCATGAGTGACCATGGCAGTGGTCCTATGTGGCTTAGTGGAACTCTGGGGCAGAGCCAGGGCAAAAAGAGATCACTGATCCCATCTGTGTCTTCCCTGAGGTCCCAGTTCCACCACCTTCCTGGTCTTTTCCTTTACTCTTTCAAGGACATAAGAGTTGGTATCCTTGTGTTGCAAGAAGGCACAAATGAATATTCTACTTAAACCTTCCATTAATCCAACATTTACTTATTATGTGTCACGCACTGTGCCAGGAACTTCAAATCCTCACAGCAACTTTAAGAAGTCAGCATTATTATTACCTTTGTCCTGGAAATGTGGGAACTGAGGCATGGAGAGGCTAAGACCCCACAACCTCAAGCAGTAGACTACGGATGCTCTCAAATCTGTTTGGCCTTAAAGGCTGTGTTCTTAGCCTCTATCTCGCACTGCCTCTGAAATGTGCCCTTAAAATCCCTTGTGTGAGTCACATTTTCATTTAAATAGAATTTTAAAGACAAGGAAAACTTGCCCTGTGAAAGTATAGATTTCTGTTATGCACTCAAAATTGCTCTCTTGAAGCAAGTGTGACTGGGCTTTATTATGCTTGGCTTCTGCTCCTTGGCACCGATGCCTGTTTAAGCTCTTATAATTCTCATTCATTAAGACAGAAGAAACACTATTAGTTTGAGCTTTCCCATCTTCCTTCCAACTCCCTCCCTCAAGCTGCCTAGGCGGTTGCAGGCTTCCTCCTCCAATCCTTATGTTATTATGAAATAAGTTTTTCCTTTATGAAGTCTGAAAAATGCAAGTAAGGAACTTATGTGATAATGTAATAATGTAGATTTCAATTTTAAAAGATAACTAGAAAATTCTTATATGCTTAGAATCTAAGAAATGCACTTTCAAATAATCTATAGGTCAAAGAAGAAGTAATAATGAAAAGTAAAAACATTGTAAAGTAGATATAGGAAAAATACTACATATCAAAGTATATATTGCAGCCAAAATAGTACTAAGAGGACAATGTATAGCCTTCCATTTACATATTGGGAAAGGACTTGCATTACTCTGGAATTGCCTTTGGGGAATTGAATTGTTATTTTTTTTTTAAACTGTGATGCCCTTGAACGCCAGCTTCACAGGGCCTGCAGGTCTCTGTTGTCCAGTAACATCACTCATTTCTGCCTCCCAGAGTCACTCAGTTGCCGCAAGGAGGAAGGAAGGTACTATGATCAGCTCCTGAGGGATTGCATCAGCTGTGCCTCCATCTGTGGACGTCACCCCAAGCAATGCATGTACTTCTGTGAGAACAAGTTCAAGGGACACGTGAACCTCCCACCAGAGCTCAAGAGACAGCGGTCTGGGGAAGCTGAAACCAGGTCAGATGACTTGGGAAGGTATCAGGGAACAGAGCCCAGAGTCTCAGAGGCTGGCCCAGGTAAGCCCTCTGAGGTTGGCCTGATGATGTCTGAGGGTCACAGTGGGTGGAAGGCCAGGTGCCAGGCCTAAACAAGGAGGGTCTGCAAAGCAGGAAGTCCAAAGTCCAGGCAAATGGCCAGAAGGCAGGGGAGGGTCATCACAGGAGAGAAAACAATTTTAGGCAAAATATTGAGAAGTCTGTGGGCCAGACGCAGGTGGAACAGAAGAAAAAAAAGATCTGATCATTGAGAGCCTTATAATGAAGGTTAAATGAGTTCTTAAAACACAGGGCAGCAGGTAACCAGAAGAGCTGACCTTGTGAGCAAGATCTCTGATTCCATTTAGAGACAATGGGGACTTCCTAAGAATGAGAAGGAAAAAAAGTATTACAAAACAACTGATGGTGGGAGTTGGCTCCCTGGGACATGGTGAGAAGGGTCGCTTGAACTGGGCATCTACTAAGTGCCAAGCTTCGAAACTGTCTAATTATCCTCCCAGAAAACACCTCTTGGCTTACCTACCCTGCTCTGTGGTGTCAGAAAGGATGGGGTGGAGGGGACTGCCATGTGGACCCATAAACACTTGAGAGAGTTACACTGCTCTTGGTCTGTCTGGAGAGACAATAGGCCTGAAGCTCTTGGAGGCCTGACTGGTTTCTTCCCTCTGTGGTGACTTTCCTCACAATGACATCCTTTCCATGGCACCAGACCCTAGTGCCAAGATACCAAAGGGTGGGTGTTGTGTGTCCTGATAATGGAGGTTGCCCAGCCCCAAGTTCTGGTTAGACTGTGGTCTTTTACTCTTTTCTGTTTTCTTATGAGTGAGCTGTTGCTGTGTGACAAACAGTCCCCAAACTCAGCAGCTTATTATTCTCATGTGTCTGAGTTTTGTCTGGGGTCAGCTGTGTTCTGCTGGCTCAACCTGAGGTGGTTCCACTCCGTGGGGCTTTCGCCCTCTTCCCGGGACCAGCAGGCTGGCCAGGCATGTCCCTGCCATGATGATGGCAGGAGTATAAGAGGTAGAAGGACACAAGATCTACCACAGCCTCTGTTATGAGAACTGCCGATTCACAGGCAGAGGGGCATGACTGCACAGGGAGTGAGGCCACAGCTGCGACGTGGGGATGGGCGGAACACACCTGCTCCTCCAGTGTCTAGAGACCTGGATGTCCAACCTGCAGTCAACCATGTATTTGGATTTTTCCAGCCAAACCCAGAACTTTCTCACCTTTGATGCAATAGGGTACCCTTCTGATCAGTCCTACCCATTTTATAGATTGAGAAACTGAGTCTCAAAATTTAGAGTGACTTGGTGAGAGGTGTACAATGAGTGCATGAGCAATGCTGAGCTGGGATTCAGGCCAAGTAGATGGGTTCCAAAGTTTATCTGCTGTGCAGGAGCAAAAATCCCAGAGCGGCGTTCATGGGATTGTTATTTCCTGAGGGTAACCTGCTGCCTGTAGGACATGATTCGCTATTCCTGTTTGTGACTCCCAGCAGAGCTCATCCCTGGAGGGCACTGGGTGGAATCTGGGAGCCTCATTGTGGGCTCCAGGGCTAGATCTCCCAGGGTGTGTGGATGGGGGTGTGGAAGGACACGGTGGGCAGCCAGTGGGCTCAACATGGCAGGTCATGCCTGAGCCCGTGGCATTCGCTGTCCCACTCCTCCCACAGCATAACCAGGGACAGCGCGTGCCCTCCCAGGGACCCCGTGGCTTAATGACTGCCTGGCTGTGGCCTGAGTCTCCCCAGAGGTCTGGGACTTTGCTCCGTTCTGCTCTCTGCTCTGACGCCTGGTGTGCCGGTGCGGCAGGAGCTGCGCGGGGTGTGGGCCAGAAGCAGGGAGGGCCAGGTGGGCACCTGCTGGAGAGCATGGACTGGGGACGCCATGGGACCAAGCGGCCTCTGGCTGCGGCCGGGGGTGGAGCTGATGCCATCCCATCCCCCTTGGGGGCTCCCCAAATCCTGCCATCATCCTGCTAAGTCTGCATCCCCACTGGGTCCCCCTCAACCCCAGTCCGGCTCTTCTTGCAGTCCTTCCGGATCGTCATTCCTTCATCGGACATTAACTGTGAGGGTTTGCTGCGCATGCGCGAGGCGGCAAGCCCAGGCAAATCCTGTCCCCGAGCCCGCAGAAGTCGCGCTCTAATGGGAGAGACAGACAATGCACAAGACTCGGGCAAATGCGCTTAGTCTCCGTGCGTGGTGGCAACACAAGCCAGCCGGGGCTGCGACGGGGGGCAAGGCGGTCTTCTCTGCGGGCCTTCGGGGCAGACTGGGCTAAGGGCGGAGGCCGTGGAGCCAGTCCCCGCTTCCAGCCCTCACCGACGGCGCGACCTGCAGCAGGTTACTTGACCCCTCTGAGCCTTGATTCTGCGAGAATGAGATCCTTAGCTTCATGCAGTCCTTGTGAACGCGCGTCAGCGTCCGTGAGTGCCCGCCAAGCACATGTAACTGCTCCCGTCAAAAGAAAATGCGTGTAAGAGACGAGGTGGAGGAAGGGTGTTCCAGGCAGAGGGAAGCGCCTGTACAGATGCTGTGGGGAGTCAGGCTGCTGTGCCCGGAAGGGGTGACAGGACTTTGTGCTACAAGGCAAATCCTAGGAGACCGACACTAAGTCCCTGCATCAGGGGCTCCCAGCCTGTGGGGACGTGGTGGTCACTCTGCAGAGGCAGGAGGGACCCCCCCACACACACCCGAAAGTGTGAATCCTTTGGCTGTTGAGATTGATGATATCACACACTGGCCAAGACTGTACAGAAATCTCGTGACCCACACGGCAAGGCCGCAGTGACAGTGGCCTGAGCGCGGGCAGGGAGCCTGCCTGGGGCTCCACAGTGGCCAGGGGTGTGCAGGCAAGAGGTGCCCAGTGCAGGGGGACACGCGTGGTTGGAATCCTCCACTGGCACCAGAGGCGCCAGCCCCTGGTCTTTCTTGCCCCGATGTGGGCCAGAGCGGGGAGCTCTGGGTCAGCACTCGGAGTCCGGCTGTTAGCTCCAGGGAGGCGCGCAGGGGTGGGTTAGCTGGGGGGAATGGCTGCCTCTCCCTGAACAGACTGCCCGGTGAGGGGCTGCCTGGCTTCTCGGGAAGGGGAGGTGGGCGCCGGGGTCGGGGCGGAGGGAACAGTGGCGCAGCCCGGGGCCCTGGGAGAGGACCCGACGCCGGATGTCAGAGGGCCCCACCTGCTGGGCTGGGGCCAGTGACGTGCCCCTGGAGGCAGACGAGAGGGTGCAGACTGCGCTGCAGGGAGATGCCCCAGGGCCCCTGAAGGGTGGACACTGGCGCAGGCAGCTGGGGCCCCGAGAGCCTGTTTCTGGCAACAGAGTAGGCCCCGATGACAAGGACCCAGATGGTCCTCGAGGGGCGGTGCCCATGCACAGGCTGGGTGGGGTGCAAAGGCCCTGGGGTGTGGAGAGCCGTGGAGGGAGCAAGCACAGCGGGGCCGCTCAGGTTCTAGGATGAGCCGGTACCAGGCGAGCCCTTCTGCGAATAATTCTAGAAGCGCATCCAACAAAGCGCATGGGGTTGCAGAGAAACCAAGGATGCTGAGATACTATTCACAATAGCATCTCGAAATATTAGGTCCAAGTAAATATTAAATCAAAGGGTTACCAAGGTATCGCACAAATGGGAACGTCAGCATGATCTCCGTGCTTCTCTGTGAATGCCTCAGAAGGCACGATGGAGCGGGGGGCTGGAGGACAGCGGGGCCCCAAGTCCTGAGAAGCGCAGACGGATGGCGCAGGCTGCCCGGAGCCACTGCGCGGGGTGCGGAGATACCCCTGGTGCGGACCCAACCACACTCCCGCTCACACCACTCGGGGCTGTGGCCTCCGTGTGCAGGGGAAGCAAAGGCTGAATGTCAGCCGGCCGTCAGTGAAGCTAGAAACATGCCTTTCTTATCCGAGTCCATGGACCCCCAGATTCTATCCAGGGGCCCCCTGGGTTGCAGTTTAAACACTCTGGGTGTGTTGAGAGCAGCACCCCCTGTCCCCCGCCGGCACCTGGATGCCAGCCCACCTCCCTGGGTGATCCGGGGAAGCTTCTGGACCACTTGGGCCTAACTGTGCCCTCCTGTAATGATCATAACAACAGCGACCTCACTGGCTCTCTTGAGGCCTTGATGCCTCTGAGACTGGGGGGCACGGGGGCTTGTCGGGTGGGAAGAGCAGAAGGGGGGTCCTGTGCTGGGTGGGCCGCCTTAGCTTCCCGTGGTGCTGGAACACCATCCCACAAACTGGGAGCTTAGCCCCACACGGAAGTCCCCTCTCGCCGTTCTGGAGGCCGGAAGGCTGATATCCAGCTGTCCGCAGGCCTCTGCTCCCTCCAAAGGCTCTCGGGAAGGCTCTTTCCTTGCCCCATCCCTCTTCTAGTGGCCCCAGGGGCGCCCCAGCCTGTGGTGGCCTCCCTCCAGTCTCTGCGTCCGTCTCCATGCGCCTTCGCCGTGTGTCCGTCTCTCTCCTCCTATAAGGGGGCTTGTCCCTGAATTTAGGGCCCACCCTAATCCAGATCTCTTTTTGAGATCCTTAACTTAAATACACTAAGTTTCTTTTTTCCAAATAAGGTCATAGTTGCAGGTTACGAGGGCGCATCTCTTTGCGGGGAGGGAAGGAACCAGGGCCGGGGGGCGGGGGGAGAGAACCAGAAGGACCAAGAGCTCCAAGTTGGGTGTCCCCATGGGAGGGTGATGCCAACCTTGGGGACAGCCAGGACCACCACGTCGGTCCAGACCTCTGGGGAACCTCTCACCAGAGAACTTGGATTTTGTGGGCTTACGTACAGGGTGGAAGTTGTGTTTCCAGGAATGGAAAAGATGTCCTTGGGACCCAGGAGGGGTGTGCAGGAAAGAACTGAGAGGAAAACTCTGTGGGCGGTGGTGAGGGGGAGTCTGCCTCTGAGGGGCCGGAGAGGGTCCCCCAAACACACTGGAAAGGAGCAGTTAGGGAGGTCAGAGCAGAACCCAGAGGGCTTTATGTCCACAAAGGCAAATAGGGAAGAAAGTTCTGGAAGGAATGGGTCACAACACAGAGAAGGTGGCAGATGTCCAGTAGTTCTGGCTACGAAGAGGCCAGAGGACCCTCTGACGGGCCATTTTCAGGTTTCCGTAGGTGGAGGCAGTCCTGACCTGAGAAAATGGGGGGCAAGGCAAGGAGCCCCTCTGTCACTGTTCCTGAGGCCAAGAAGCCAGGCCGCTTCCTCTCACTCTTACCGTCCTTTATCAGGCCTTTAGCATCTCCTAGTCTGTTTTAACCTAATTCCACCAGATGGGAACACACAGAAGTAGAGTGGGGGCCTGGAAGCACAGCCTGCCTCCCGGGGCCCCCTATGTTCACTGAATAGCTTAGGATGCCACGGCCGGGGGGTGCAGACTGCCCCCCCCCGTGAAGATCACAGGCAGGGGGCGCTGAAGGCAGAGGAGGCGAGGGTGTGGAGGAGCCGGTGGGCAGCGGCATCCAGCGTGGGGGCGGGGAGCACCAACCTGTGGGGTACATGCACCCCAGGAGAAAAGGCATAAGGCAGTCCCAGCAGGAGCACCTGCTCGGCAAATAGGAAGCATAATGGGCATTTAAGGAAGAGATTCATCAACCTGCAGGTCACGTGCTCAGGGTGGGAAACAGCCGTGTTCTCACTGGTGGTCACGTCGGTAACAGCCAGCGGTCAGCATTTTGGGGTCGGGAGGACAACGCTTTTGTCTCAGGAGTTGCTCAGGGGTTCCTTGTGTGTGGGACCTGAAGCCAGACAGGGTTGCCCTGAGGTTGGTCTTAAAAATCAGGCTGAGAAGGGAGGGGAAGAACGGGCCGTGGCTGGAGGGGGCCCAGGGGCGGAAGGGGGCTTCCTTCGTTAACTGGAGCGGCTTGAGCAAACAGAAAGGCCAGGGGGCCTGACCCCAGGGGGCGGAACAGGAGCAGGGGTGAGGCTAGGAAGGACTCATCCCCCCTGTCCCGCTGCCCTCCCTCCAGCAGGAGGAGGTGGCACTAGAAAGAACGGGCACTCCGGGATCCCAGGCCCTGATGGGGGTGGCGGGTGGAGTACGGGATGCCCCCCATCCTTTCCCAAACTCGTCTCCCCAAACGGCAGCCAAGTGTCACACACACGAGCACGCACAGGGCCCCCAGGAGGGTGTCTTTGGGAAAGGCCCACTGATGAGGACATCTGCAGACCCCCCAGTGACAGGAGGGTGAGGCCCACACTCACTGCAGGAAACCCCTTCTCAAGGTGCACATTCAGCCCAGGGTCATCACGTGTGCAGAGGGAAGGAGGGAAAAACACAGTGTCCCGGCTGCTGAGGGGGGTCCCCATGGCCACGGCCCACCAGCGTGCACCAGAGTCTTCCGAGAGGGACAGGGACGAGGAGCAGAAATCCTTCTGAGTCTGGCTCCTACAACTGCCACCACCACCCCCCCCTTCCTACGGACAGACGCCCCGCTGGCTGAGCTGTGCAGGCGTGGAGACACCTGGGGACTTGTGGCACCGGTGTCCCCCCTCCCACACCCCGGAGCCTGGCTGCCTCGAATCCGTGTGCGTGCAGTACCCCGTGGATGCCAAACCGTGCTGACAGGCGTCTCATTCCCCACTTACAGACGAGGAAACTGAGGGTTGAGGAAGTACAATGTCCAAAGCCACCTTCAACTCAAGCGACGAGTCATAACCCTGACCACCTGGCCAGCCTGAGCCTGAGCCGGGACCGCAGGAGTCTGGGGAAATTCTATTTTTAGATGTGAGATGGCTGTGAAGACAGTAAAACAAAAACAGAAATAAAAACCAGCCTGGAAATAAAGTGTCCCCGGGCTGGGGCCAGAAGCCGCCAGAGGCTGTGTGCGGTTCCCTCTGGTGGTGGTTCTCTGGTACTGCACCCGCAGCCACTGTCTCCCCAGGACTTGCTCTTCCGACAAGGACGGAGAATCCAAACTTTTTTCTCACAGAAACTTTTGACTGCGCCCCTTTGCTCCCGGGTCAGCAGACAGAGAAGCACGGGGAGAGGCCTCTCTGTCCCGCGAGGGCCAGGTCACCGAGGGCCAACAGAAGGTGACTTCTGAGGTCGTGACCCAAGAGACCTTCATGATTGACCAAAGGAGAGGAGGGAAGGGCACCCACATACCTTCCGCCCCCAGGAGACTCTTGGTGCTCACTGCTGCCAGACCCAATGCCACAGCCCATTCGGGTGGTGCAGAAAGCAGCGGGGGACAGCTGCCCCATTAGTGGGCCTGCCAGCTGCTGGGAACTTATGATGCCCCCCACTCCCCTCCCACCCCTCATCCCCTGGTCCTTCTTGTTGGCCTTTTGCATGGCTCTTTGGACATGTGGATGACCAGAGCAGCTTCCAGCTGTTTTCTTGTTTTGAATAGATGACACACACAAATCATTAAAAAGAAGAAGGAGGAGGAGGAGGAGGAAGAGGAGAGAGGAGCCTGGGTGGCTCAGTTGGTTGAGCTTCCGACTCTTGATCTCAGCTCGGGTCTTGATCTCAGGGTAGTGAGATCGAGCCCCGGGTTGGGCTCCGTGCTGGGCGTGGAACCTCCTTTCCCCCTTTCCTTATCTAAGGCACAGCTGCAGCTCCTCACGTGGGTCACACCATTGCTGCATCTGAAGTGCCCACCTCCTGCTTTTGCTGCCTACCCCCTGGGGCTCGGTCCTGGCTCGGCCACGTTTCCACTGCTCTGAACAAGGCTCCAGTGAACCTCTGTGTCTGTGGGGCGGGGGATGTGGCCTGGAAGTGAAGTCAGCGAGTCCGCGGACAAGGAAAGTGTGTTTTTCACGTTGGTAGCTGTTCCAAAGGGCCTTCAAACTTCTCTCCCCAAACAGGGTGCTCTTGTGAGACAGGTGGGAGGGGACCCCCGAGCTTTTAATCCGCTCTTCCCTCCCCGGGTCAGGGGCTCTGTGAAGCGTGTTCCAGGGGCCAGGCACCAGCACGAGCGAGTCCCATTGCCCACAGGAAACCTCAAGTCGCTGGCGTGGCCAGAAGGGTGAAGAGCAGCTGGGACAAGCCCCTCGCCCCCTCAAGAGCACAGTCTGGTTGTTTACGGTAGCCTCCAAAAGCCACCGAAAACTTGGTGGCCTACAAATAACCCCTTTTTTATCTCGCTTGGTTCTGTGGGTTCCTGGGCTCAGCTGGGCAGGTCCGGCGTCTGCTTGGGGTGTCCGCAGCCACAGGCAGATGGGGGCAGGGGGATGGGGTCGCCTGGAGGCTCTGATCTGGGATGGCCGCGCCTCGCCCCTCTCTCCGTCTCAGGGCCTCCGCACGTGGCGTCTCCGTGGGGCCCTGGTGGCCCGGGGCTCCCAGCAGAGCAGAAGCAGGGGCTCCCCGGCCCTCCGAGGGCGCACACGGCTCTGCCGACTCAGGGAGGCCCGGCCCAGGCCCGATGCGGGGGGCAGGCTGTGGGGACGCGGCTCTTTGGGGACCACCTGGGAAGACTCGCCGCCAGGGCCGGGTGGTAGGAATGGCACTGAGAACATCTGAACTATGCACGTGTTCCGACTCTGTCCTCGAGTCCGCACGGCAGTTCATTTGTGCTTAGCACTCTGGCGGCCGGGCATTCGGTCCCTGACATGAAGGCAGGCCGCCAGCCTCTCCCCTGCAGACCCAGCCGGACGATGCTGTCATTGTGTTCCGGAGGCGAGGAGGAGCAGGTAGGCAGAAGGAAAGACCTGGGAGCCGGGAAATGCGAACGGTTGCCCGGTTCTGCCCTCTGCCCGTTCCTCTTGCCTCTGAGGGCCTCGGTCTCTGGATCTGTAGCACCAGCGTAGGGTGCCCACTATGGGCTCTTTGCTTCCCCTCCTCTGGGCCTCCCTGAGCTCCGGGCAAGGGACATGAGGGACAGCGCCGCCCAGAGCTCTCGGTCTCTCTCTGTGAACGCTGTAAAACTGCCAGCCCTGTCACTTTACAAAACTCATGACTCTGAGGAGTGTGTCCAGGGCAGTGTCCTCCTGTCGCCTCCGTGTGGCCAGCCCTGAGCACTGGCCCGGAGTCCATCACACCTGCTCCCAGGGACAGCTGCGACTGGGAACAGAGGCACTTTGAATCTGTTTTGTCACCTGCAAAATGGAGTGTCAAATGGGGCAGCCCCTGCGGAAGACAGTCTGGAGGGTCCTCAAAAAGGGGCCCGGAGGATTTCCATCTGACCGAGAGATTCCACTCCAAGGCTTACAGCAGAAAACCAAAAACATGCATCTGGACGAAAACTTGTCTGCAAACATTCACGGCAGCCCTATTACAACAGCAAAACGCGGCAACAGCCCAAACGTCCATGGGCAGAGGAACGGAGAAACATGGGTTATGACCCTACAACGGAACATTCTTGGGCCACAGAAAGGAGTGAAGTTCTGACACGCAGGACAGTGAGGATCAGCCTTGAAATCACGCTCAGCAAAGGAAGGCAGACACATATCGTATGATTTCTTCCACAAGAAAGACCCAGAATAGGCACATCCACAGAGACAGAGGGCAGATCTGTGGGGCCGGGGGCTGGGGCAAGGGAGACGCGGAGTGACTGCTGGGGAGGGCGCACACGGTCATGGAAACGTCTCCCCATCAGCTGGTGGCGGCGCTGGCACGACCTTGTGAATATACTCAAACCCACCGAGGTGCACACTTCAGGATGAGGAACGTGATGGCATGAATTCTAGCTCAAGCTCCGAAGTCGGGGTAATCGGTCGGCCTTGGCAGGAGCAGGGGACTTGGGGGAGATACTCCCCGAAGTTCCTGCGTGTAGAAGCACTCCGTAGGTGGTCCACATCTTCGGTATATGACATGCCCGGGTCAGCTCTGGCCCCTCTGTCCTTCCTAGGGGCCTAGGGGGTGCCCTGGTGCCAGGGGCCAGGAAAAATGTCAAGGGCAGGGCTTTGGTTCAGGGCTGAGTCTTCCTCTTGCATCCAAACCAGAGAAGCTCGGGGCCCTGAGAAGTGGAGTGACCAGCACCCCTGTTCCCCAGGGCCCTCCTGCTTTGCTATCCCAGTCTCCGTAGCAACTGGACCTGTCTCAGTCTCCAAGTATGCTTCCCCAGGAAGGCCCTTCTTGGAGGAAAGCCCAAGTCAGGACAGACATTTTCCTGCGGTTGCTGTCTGGTCATGTATCTGTCCACCTCTGGTACTGGCCCAACCTGCGTCCTATGGCAAGAGCAGGCGGCCACCAGGGCCCGCCCCACAGCTGTCCAGCTCTGAGCTCTCGGGAGACGGGGCTCCTGCCCGGGGTCCAGAGGGCCAATTTCCTCCAAAGTCCAGAGAAGGGTCCACACCAGCCAGGCCTCAGGGTGAGGAAGGGAACCAGCTTCTCCAGGAGCCAGACAGATGGACAGCACACTGGGGCTGGGGGCTCTGTCCTAGGCATGGGGTTGGCCACGTGGCTTGCTTGGGCCCAGTGAGGGAAAAGAAAGAGGGGACACTTCAGAGAAGGGCCCTGGGCAGTGAAGGGTCCCTCCAGATCTCGGGGCCTCACATCTGTTTTGGGGGCCCCCCAGGGCTGAAGCTGAGCGCCGACCAGTTGGCCCTGGTCTACAGCACTCTGGGGCTGTGCCTCTGTGCAATCGTCTGCTGCTTCCTCCTGGCCGTGGCCTGCTTCCTCAAGAGGAGAGGGGACCAGTTCTCCTGCCGGCCCTCAGCAACGCCATGTCGGACCCAGGCCAAGTCCTCCAAGGGTGAGCGAGAAACGGGCGCATACTCCCACTGCTTGTGGGACCCGCTGCGGCCATCCCCCTGGGGTGGCACTGGCCCTGCTTCCAAAGGGAGAGCATGTTGCCGACCCTTCCTGAGAAAGGCCGGGAGCACCTCCCTGCAGCACTTGTTGTGTCTTGGTGAAATCAGGTTCAACATCAAGACAGAGATGGGACACCTGAGGAAGGGTGGGTGCAGGGCGATGGCCAGGGGGACTGGCAGGGGCGCAGGGCTTCCAGGGCTGAAACCTGGAGGAGGAGGTCCCCCTGGGGGTTTGGGGAGGGTGAGGTCAGCGAGGCTCCCCAGCAGAAGGGGAGCTGGCGCCGGCGCCAGGAGGGAGCGCTGCGCGTGGGGCGGGGACCGGCAGCGCAGTTTACCTTCCACGAGAACCCGACAACCTGGCCGCCGCCTGTCCCCTCAGCGCAGGGCGGCTGAGGAGGAGTGGAGGTCAAGGTCAAGGGCAACGCCTTCGCCTCTCCCCGGTGTGGAGGTAAAGGTCAAGGGCAACGCCTCCACCTCTCCCCGGAGTGGAGGTCAAGGTCAAGGGCAACGCCATCGCCTCTCCCCGTCCCGCAGATCACTGGATGGAAGCTGGAAGCGCCGGGGACACGCCGCCAGAGCCGGTGGAGACGTGCAGCTTCTGCTTCCCGGAGCGCAGGCAGCCCACCCAGGAGAGCGGGGGCGCGCCCGGGACCCCGGACGCCGCGTCCTCGGGGAGGTGGGGGCGCCTCGGCCGGACCGCGACCGCCCAGCCCTGCGCGCGCGCCCCAGACGGCGGCCTT